>BTPG01000001.1:164078950-164083950 GCA_036245525.1 Semisulcospira habei | reverse complement strand
TACTGTGTTTGTCTTAAATGGCGTAAATCCGTGTATGTTACGTGAGTGTGCGTGTTGGGTTTCAGTTCGCGGCGCTTTGAGTCGATTCGCCCCAAAATTGAGAAAAAGCGCCTATATAATAACGGTATTATTATTATTATTATTATTATTTATTAGTTAGGGTAGCTGATGGTGTCAACTTTGCTCAGTGTAACTAGAGCGTGAATCTAGCCAGCAAAAATCTACCGGCCTGAAACCGCCCAGGCGAGAACAAACCCAGGCAGACTTTTGGCTAGAGATGGGTACAATAGCCGGCGGCAACGTGGATTTGCGTTGCCGTAGGCTATTGTACCCATGTCAAGCCAAAAGTCTACCTATTGCCGTAAGTCTTTCCATCGATATATCTACCAAGCAGGCATTAAAACACACAGGTCTGAAGCCACCCATCTGAGAAATTTGGGTGAAAATAGTCGCAGTACAAAGTATAGATTACGCCTGGGTGGATTTGCGTTGGCTACTGAGATTTTGCTAGATAGATTCGCGCTGGGTAGATCACAGGGTATGTAGACATGACTACGCCTGTGCACGTAGCGAATTAAGGACTACGTCCCGTACGCACCACTATGCTGCAATTTATGCTTGGATCAGACAAAATGTAAGTCAATATTGTTCATGTTTAGCATCCTCTAGCTGCAAATTGATTGGCGCACACCTGTAGCTAGTTGCAGAAGCAAAAAATGTGGCCGACAACTGTCAAAATTTGATGAAATCGGCGAGATTTAAGTGTGCACAATTTGATCGATCGCATGTCCGATTTGTCAGGCCAGATTCTGCTGCTTAGCTGCGTCTACACTACACTAAATACACGTGTCAACATTCTTGTGGGTTGTACAAATGGCAATAATAGTTATGTTAGGGAATTTTAGCGTCCTTTGAACTGAAAAAGTTTATTTGATGTTGGGACTACGCTGTGCAAAAGACGATCTCGGTAGCCTAATGGCCTACGGTGTGAAGGATTTGGGACTACACTGTGCACACGCCAGAAACAGGAAACATATCTTGTTTGAAGTACTTGCAGTGCAACTAGTAGGTATGACATTTCCAAATGCTAAAACAAAAATTAACATTTGAAGTAAAGCAAATATGATATTTAGGAGAATAATGTGTATTATGTAAAAAAAAATATTTGCAAAACAACAAAGTCGGTTAAAACATAAAGAATGTGACCAGCTGTTCTTTTTTTTAAAGTCCCTTTTATTTATAGAAAAGACTTTTTAGGATGGGTCGCGGTAGGGCGAATTTAATAGCATGTCCATGATGTCAAAGGTGGGCAGGCCTAAACCTCTGACAAGTGAAGTAACAAGATAAAAATTACGTCATGTCTAGTTACGCTAACTTCGTTGCTGAACGTACATTTGGCGCGAAAGGCTGCGCGCGCACGTGTGTTTGTGTGTGTGTGTGTGTGTGTGTGTGTGTGTGTGTGTGTGTGAGTGTGCGTGCGTGTGTGTGCGTGTGTGTGTGTGTGTGTGTGTGTGTGTGTGTGTGTGTGTGTGTGTGTGTGTGTGTGTGTGTTCACGCGCGTATGTATGTAGACAAGAGAATCTCAGATCACTGCTGTACGCAAGAACTTGAAATTTGGCGAAATACTTTATTTAAGTAGTGGGTTAAAAAAAAGAGCATGTTGTAACTGGATGTCTCATTGAAGACATAAAAGACCGTTCAAGAAAGTCGGTTGACCCAGATTAGAGTCCGTAATTTTTGTCATATTTACTTGAAATTTTGGATATAGCTAGTCTGGAGAACGACATTGGATGAGTTTGTTAGCTGACAGCTTTGTACCTCTTCAACATTTTGAATAATAATTAATTCATTTTTGCAAGTTTTGGACTCCACTATATACTCCCATCAAACAGTCAGCCCTGGAAGAGGCTGTATGGAACAAACAGTCAGCCATGGAAGATGCTGCGTGCCTTTTGGATGAGTGACGTGAAACATCAATTTCGTCACTGTGTACACGGCGTCGTGAGACTAGCGATGCCATGACGTCAAGCTTATAGTGACGTCATTTTGCTGCTCGTGCTATTTTTCTTCAGAATTACTGTCGCTACTCCAGCCCACAGAGCGTACTGCGCCGTGTGTCCGTCTTTGTTTATGTGTGCTGGTGTGCGTGTTGATCATAGGATGGTTTAGAGAGGAGGGAAATGGATCAGAAGGATAAGCTTAAAAATATGAACAAATGTGAATGTTCCTACATGCGACTTTTAGATGAAATCCTCATCTTGTTCAATAGGAGATATTTCAACATCAGAATCAGGCCAAAGACAAAAGGTTGACACCCGTGACAGAGAAGACAGCTCTCATATAGAAGGGACTTTGTGGGTTATGGTTCATCTCATCTTGTTTAATGGTGAACTGATGTAATAAGATTTAAAACCTCAAACTATGGTGGGAGTATATTGTATTTACATCTGAATAAAAAGGTAAGATTTGTCCGTAACACGACTGACAGTTTCGTAACACAACTGACAGTCTCATAACACGACTGACAGTCATCTAGTCAGTCGTGTTGCGATTTACATCTGGTTCAGTACATCACAATAAAGATACAGAATATCTAATTGTTGTTTCACAGCTTGCAAGTTTAGCTTAATATACATCTTCTTTAGGTGAAGCTTGCAAAGTGACAATTAGAAAACACAGAATGAGCATACCCACAGCTCTTCGTGTCTTTGGTAACACGACTAACATCAACTGTTAGTCATATTACCATAGTTACTTATGGCTAAAAAAAAAACAAGCAAGGTTTGTAAATCCAAACGTATTTCTTCTTCTCCTTCTTCGTCTTCTTTTTGTGGGAGTATTCTGCCCGAATTAAAGTGGTCTACCATGCACTTCTTGGCTCATGTGCGATAGCAAAAGTAAGTCTATGAAATCGGCCAGTGGTTGTCTGTCTGTGGTAAACTTTACCGATGATATTTTCCATTCAAGACACAGAGTTCAAACTTGGCCCAGGCCAGACCTTTCTAAACGAACCACTTTTAGTGACCTCTCTCAAAGGTCAGGGTCACAGGGGATCAGGATATACGTCAAAACTAGCAATATTTTGACAAAAGACGTTTTTTTCCTCAAATAATATTCACAACCCAAAGCCCAAACTAAGTACCAAGAAACCTGATGGTACGACCTTCCTATGCATACTAATTTGGATGACCCATTGTAAAGGTCATGATAAAAGAGATTAGGAAATAGGTATGTCAATAGGTATGTGGATTCATATAAAAATGTTTCCAACAAATTTTGAATAAGGTGGTTTTCAGACTGACGTTCAGTCGCGTAAATTTGAAAATAAACCAGTTATATGTTTCAAGGGGGACCTAAATAGGAGTTAGTTACTGTAAGGGTTAGTCAATGAACATCCATAAGTAACATAAGCCATTGCATGCAGCTGACATGACTTGGGTGTAACGTGTTGTGTTCGTTGTTCCCACAAATGTTTGTGTTGATCAGCCTCATATAAAATAGTCAACATTCCAGCCGGGGTATTTTAACAAAGCAAAACACATTCTGTCATAACAGACACTTTTCCTGTGCCTCTATCATACTTCTTTTTCCGGCATGTATCTTTATTTGACCTTTTAATGAAATTGTAACTAGTTTATTGACAGTATTTTACTGTATATTAAAATCAGACAGCTACCTAATGAATAAGTGTAACAATTCAACGTAGGCTGGGGGGCAGCGATTTTTGCACAGTGTAGTCCCACATTCTTCACACCGTAGGCCATCTCGGCGCAACCGCACATTCCTGCACATTGTAGTCCCAGCATCAAGCACCCTTTTCAGCTCGAAATAGACTAAAATTCCCTAATTTAAACACAGAATACCACTTGTACAACCGGCAAGAAAGTTGACAAGTGCATTTAGTGTATGTGGACGCTGTTTTGAAGCAGAATGATCTGTCCCAACGAATCGGACACGTTATCGATCAAATTTTGCACACCAAAAGGTCACCGATTTCTTCAAATTATGACAATTTCCCGCCAGCTTTCGAAATTCTGCAAAGAGCTGCTGGTGTGCCAATCTATTTGCAGCTAGCAGATGTTTGAAATAACAACATCGACTTATATTTTGTCAGATACAAGCGGCATAAATTGCAACCTAGTGGGTCTTTGGGAACGTAGTCTCGCCTTCCACACCGTAGCGGTCCTGTCTACATACCCTGAAATTAACGCTGCTCCCCTAGACTTAGCGAAGTTGACCCCTTCAGCCTCGGTCAAGACCTAGAGTCGTAATGTCAGATGTCAGTCATACTTGTTGAACAACTTAACCCAGCGATTTTTGTCGCGATGATTCCTGCAGGAATCGCGGCTGCCAACATCCAAAGGGTTAACTCTTTCGAGACGTGCCGCATTCGGATTCGTGGCTTTACGCCGCGAATCCGGATGCGGCACGTCTCGAAAGAGTTAAAAGAACGAAAAACTGCGCCAGAGGAAATATAAATCCATGAAATTTGACGTCATTCAGTGTCGCTCGTACAAATTAAGGGCCGCACCAGTCTTAACTGGAGCGTCAATGTCAACACAGAAATAGCCGTGTGAAAGGCACTTTCAAAGACTGTTTTATCTTTTGCGCACGAACCTGAAGTATACTGACGTGGAAAAGAAATGCGACATTTTTGGAATTTAAAAAATGTCGCATTTCTTTTGCTCTTCATTAAAGAGGAGGCTGTTACTAGCTAAAACAAGTCATTTTAAAAGTCCTTCCATGGTTGTTTGTTCGTTTGTTTGTTGTTGCTTTTTGCGCCGGCACGTAGACTGGAGTACTATAGAAGGGGCTGTTAGCTAAGTTAGGCTGAAATTGAAATTGCGAGTGTCTGCAGTAGGTTGCCAGCCGCCTGGGAGATGGACGTGTCCTCGGAGTTCTGGAGTTCTCTCAATGTAGCCTTCAATGCTTGCTGGGACTGCACACACACACACACACACACACACACACACACACACACACACACACACACACACACA
>BTPG01000001.1:164063950-164076450 GCA_036245525.1 Semisulcospira habei | reverse complement strand
CGACTGAGTAGGGCACTGAAGGATCGCCATCAGGGTCTTCATGGAACCTGCCAGCATTCGATGAGGAAAGAGGACAACCATCGGAGCTCATCGAACTAAGCCCACATACACGAGGTATAAATCCTCATGAGCTTCCCCCCCCCTTCCCCTCATCCGCCTCCCCCCCCCCCTCATCCGCCTGCCCCCCCCCCCCCTCCCAATCGATCGAGGAACTTCATACGGTATACCTGTTACTGGTTTGATTTCCAGCATCTCAAGCATCAACGTGCCTCGTGCAGACAGGCCGGTTACAGCAACAATATGCGACTGTTTCGAAGAATCATATAAAGCCGCTGGCAGCGAAGAGGTTAAATTCGCGATGGCAAATTTTGCCTCTTCACTGACTGCCAGCGGCTTTAACACATTTAACCCCGGCGTGGCCCACATTTCCCAAATTTTGGAGGTGTTACCTAATGACTAACCAGTTGCAGGAGATGAATTGACCATGATAATTCAAGGGTAGTGCCAGATTAGCTTGGCGCCTTTAGGCGCCAAGCTAATCTGGCACTGCCCTTGAATTATCATGGTCAATCCAACTCCTGCTGTAGGGCGTCGGGGCTAAATATGTGATAAGCGAAGAGAACACAGTCGTCATTCAGTCGATAAGCCAATCATTCAACCAGCCCACTCACCCACCCACCGACCAATCAGCAAACAAACAAACAGTAACAACAACAACAACCTCAGCAACAAATAACAAGTTTTGGTGATGAAGTTTTAAAAATTTGTGATTCGAGATTGATAACTCAAGTAATCGAGGGGGATGGGGGGGGGGGGGGGGGGGGGGGGGGCAGAACAGCCATCCCTTCCTAATCCTCACGACGGTGAAGAGTGCTCAGTTATTTTCCTAACGCTGGCAGTCACTTGGGTGCCGAAATATGAGAAGTACTGCCCTTCTCATCCCCACTCCCCCAATTCCTCAGCAGAACCTTTGCTACTTTTTACCATAATGCAGCCGAATGCTGGAAGCCACTACTGTGGTACCGCAACGACCTTACATTATTAATGCAAGGTTTTGTAAAAAGAATAATATTAAACCTTTAGCAACTATAAGCTGTTTATTGAAGTCATTTTTCGCAAGCAGAGCCAAGCCAGACAAGACCTCTGCAATGGACCAAGTAACGCTTGGGATGTCTCTACTGCGGGTCAGTATGACGTCAAGGTAATACTGCAGACTGTCTGGGTTCAGCTCAAGGACGTCCATCTGATGGGGCTCCACAAGATAGGCCAAAGTCATCAAAGCGGTCGCTCGAGGGAGACCTGGAACAACCATCGTTTTACCTTGGTTTCAGCAGCATACATACTGACGAGCAAAAGAAATGCGACATTTAAAAAAAAAATGTCGCATTTCTTTTGCTCATTAGTATACCGCCATTAACGTTGGGTCAACCAAGTGAGCGTAATGTTATACAGTAATGTATAGTTAACAGTTACTTCTGTGTCCCTTCACCCATAACATTTTACAGAATGCCCCTAGAACCATTTAATAATGATGACGATCACGATCATCATCATAATCCGCATCCTAATAATAATAAAAAAAATTTAAAATATCGTTTTCTAAACTATAACACAAACTAATGAAAATCAGTTACACTGCAGCTTTTCTATAACAGTTTGTTACATCAGAGGCTTACCTCAAGAAATACATATATATTTGCCACTGACTTTTATCCGCTTTGTCCAGAAAGGGAGTGAGGTGGTCCACTGTGTTCATCTTCCGCAGGACAGGCACCACGACTGGGTTCAAACAGCAGTTGTAGATTGTTCCCATTGATAACGCACATATATTATTATTCTCCTGTAAACAAACAAACAAACAAACAAACAAACACACACACACACACACACACACACACACACACACACACACACACACACACACACACACACACACACACACACACACACACACAGGGAGACGCAACCATCAGAGTGGGTTACCTAGCATTTCATGTGAAAATGGGTTCCCATATTTCTATTTATTCTAAGGCTCTGGAATTGATGCGAATGTTTAGAACTCACATTATAACTAAGCTCTATAACTTAAAATAAAATAGACATTTTCTAGAAACAGAGCCACTAGATGCCGAAAAAATGGGTTTCTGCCAATAAAGTGGGTGGGTGTCTCTCTCACACAAATGAAACTGGCATTACAGTCAAAATGGGTGTCTTCACAACAGTAGGCGTCTGTAATAAGGTCAAGTTCATGGAATACTTCTTTTTCACATTAATTTTTTTTTCCCAACTTAAATGTGTATGTGTGCTTTAACATTCTTTACATAGTATGGTGCAAAATTCAATAAACACTGGCCCGAAACCTTTCGATTATGATTTTTACAGAGGAAATCGTTTAAACATTGCTGCGTTTTGTCCTTTTGAAGCAAAACAGTTTATCATGGCATTGATGTGAGAATCAACATAATGTATTCTGGAAATTAAAGGACCTTTTTTGTGCGTTTTGGGGTACTCTGGAGTTTCAGACAAACAGCAACAGAGCATTTTGAATATTAACCCTTATCATTCGGAATACACCAGTGTGTGCAACTAGTGTAACTGAAATAGTCCAAGGGTTAGTGCCAGAATAGCTTGGTGCCTCTAGGCGCCAAGCTATTGTGGCACCACCCTTGAACTAAAGCCATTGGTCTATGTCCTCATCTGTAAGTACTGTAATGTAGCTTGCATAGAATTATGGCAGTGAACAGATTTGAAGCTATTTAGCCTCAGTATGACTATGATGCGGGTCAAAAAGTGTGGAAAAATATCAAAGATAGAAAAAGACCCAGACGAAGAAACGAACACTTAACTTATTCTACCCCAGCAAAATTTAAGATCCACCACGATAGTTCAAGGGTGATGCCAGAATAGCTTGGCGCCTATGGGCACCAAGCTATTCTAGCATCACCCTTGAACTATCGTGGTGGATCTGTGTCCTGCACTGCAACGCAGTCTTCTGAAGACGACTTCAACATTTGGGCTTAACTTATTCTACCCCAGACACACCACAGCAAAATAAAGATCCACCATGATAGTTCAAGGGTGATGCCAGAATAGCTTGGTGCCTATGGGCGCCAAGCTATTCTGGCATCACCCTTGAACCATCATGGTGGATCCGTGTCCTGCACTGCAACGCAGTCTTCTCAAGACGACTTCAACATTGGGCTCAACTTATTCTACCCCAGACACACCACAGCAAAATAAAGATCCACCATGATAGTTCAAGGGTGATGCCAGAATAGCTTGGCGCCTATGGGCGCCAAGCTATTCTGGCATCACCCTTGAACTATCATGGTGGATCTGTGTCCTGCACTGCAACGCAGTCTTCTGAAGACGACGTCAACATTTGGGGATTCCGATCTTGGGGTAGAACGAGTTAAAATGACAGAACAGAACACCGACATTAATTAACTAACTGACAACATAAGAAATCACTTGAAACTTCAGCCTTTATTTAACGTCTTTCGTCTCCAACAAACAACCAGCCATTCTTTCATTTGCAAAATGGTATGGCAGTACAACCAACCATTCTTCAGAGCATGGAATTACTCGTACTAAAAAAAAGAGGAAAACCCCTTTTCACTAGGGGGGTCCGGGGGCATGCCCCCCCCCCCCCCCCCCCCGGAAAAATTTTTGAAAATTTACATTAAAATTTGTGCAATCTGGTGCATTTTAGAGAGAAACTGAGCAGTTTAACCACCTAAAAATCTTGCTTTTTTTTTCTTATTTTTGGGGTGCACTTTTCATTTTTTGTGTCAAAGGTTTAAAAGTTATACTAAAACAAAGTATTCAACAGAATATTTATATCCAAATGCTTATTCAAAATACATCTGAATGTCTTTCCATTTTTTTTTAAATTTGAGTTTAATTATATAATATATATACTTTCTTTAATAATCTCTGCTTAATCAGCTGTAAGTATGGATTCCTTTTATCTCTTATTTAATACTATGTACCATGGTCACTGAGCTGGAGAAAGGTTATATAGATTTTTCAACATAATTTCATCAAACTTTACTGGGAAAAAAATACATTGTAATAAATTTATTCACCATCATGAGTAATATTTCCAATGGCACTGCTTTTAGCTTTCTTGTGTTTCGCTGTAGACACGTGAGCATCAAGTGCTACGCGGCCGCGTAGTTAATATCAACTCTGCGCAGTTCGCGGCAATACGCCTGCCCACAGGCCCGGCTAACTTGCGAATACACTGAGCGCGGAGCTCGTCGTTTACGCTTTTCTCGAGCCAAGTCCATCTCCAAATATTCTTGGCTCCAGAATCGTCTGACGTCTATTCTGTCTCCGCGTTTAAGTATTTTCTCTTCGCCGTATTTTGACCAGACTACGACTCCACTGAAGACCGGAAGTGACCTGTGCGAGCTAAAGCTAACGCCTCGCTCAATTTTCAATACGCGATTTGGGGATATCCGCCACATAAAGATCACGAAACACGGTATTGGAATAGTGACTTTACGATTTTGTTTTCGGCGGAAATTCGGCGGAATGGCAGCTTCATTTAAGCGGAAATCCGCCAAAAAGAGGAAAATTCCATGCTCTGATTCTTTCATTTGCAGAGTTTTTAAAATGGCATGCAGTATATTACAAAATGATCCCCCCCCCCCCCCCCAATAACACTCTTGTAATCAATTTTTACATTGTCAATGGTTTTCTTATCTTATTATATTGTCTTTTGTCCCCAGCCGGCTGTTTCGTTTTGCAAATCCAAAGGTTATACAGTATACAAAATGTGACCCTTTCTCACGAAACCAGTCTTAACTCGCAGCGAGCCAATCAGCACTACACGCAATAATATGTGGTGGGGGGGTCAATCTGGGGCATTTTCACTTTTTGGGAGAAATGTATTCTACATACACCAAAGTATCGTATGGTTAAAATCTTTATCATGAAAAATGCCATTAAATAGGTAAAAAATGATTTTAAAAGTCTGCCCTTGGCCCCAATTATGCTGCACACAGAAACTTCACAGGCTGTTTTCTCAAAATGGCCGCCGGAGGCTTTAACAACTTTAAACACTTAAGAACAGCTTTTACAATTTTTGCACTACAGCATACAGTCATATATCACAGTAATCAGCAAACACTGTAGTTTTCATAAATGCATATATGTCAAAACATGCAAAATGCGAGTTCTTAAGACTGATTTTGTGAGAGAGAGGGTCACAAATGATCCAGGCGTCCATCAGATTAAAAAAAAAAAAAAAAAAAAAAAAAAAAAAAAAAAAAAAAAGCAGGCTATACATGCTGAAACCACCCCAATAATAACACTGATGTAATAAATCTGTATGAAATCGAAAATGCTGCGAGTGGCGGCTCAATTCATTTCTTTTGTAACTTTTTCAGTCTGTTGCGGACGTAATCCTTAATGTTTGTCCAGCGCCTATGTCTAAGTGCAGGTTCCAGCGCCATTGCATACTGTATCTCGGCCTTTCCAGGAAGTTTGTTCATGACGAGGTGTGTCTTGAAACGAGTTTGAACAGCTTTCTCTTCAGCTTCCCCCCATGGTTTTCTTGTAAATCTAGCTTTCCTTCGAACAGGAGCCGACGCAGTACTGTCATCATCAAAACTATCTAGATTGTCATCAGGCTCTGGACGTCTTTTCTCCGCCATGCTCATCGATTCCTGTGTTGCTGACTTGCTACTTGCTTCATTCACAGGTGCTGTTCCCCCCGAGACCTCTCTGCCAGTTTCTGATGCGTCTTCATTGTCAAAGTCAATCTCTTCATCATCGCCCAGCTCAGCTCTAATGCAACTCTCAAAATCTGTCATCCCATTGTTAACTGACAGAAGAATCTTTGCCACTTTTGCCTTTTGAAGGACGTCTTGAGGTTGGCGGTAGATATGGCGATGTATCCGAATATCATGGCCAAGGAAATCTGCCAGCTGATCCTGGTCTAACTCCGAGATGGCCATTGACTGAGCCAAAGTTGCAACCTGTTTCCGCAACTGAGTAAATGTGAACATGGCTGGGTATGACACCCCTGCTTCTAGGGCATGGGCCTTCAGAACATCATGGCCTCTGTAAGGCCTCTGACCAGAAGGTGTGGCAAAGATGTACTGGGAATCAGCGAGAGCTGGCACCGATTGCCTCATTTGAAGGATTCTGTCCACAGTTGTCATCATCTTCTTCGTCAGCAAAACGGGAACACTCCTATTAAACTTGCCTCTGATTTCCACTCGCTGAAAATGATTCACCATTTTCTTCTCAACCTCTGTGAGACCTTTCAAGATATCTTGATTGGTGATCGATCCAATCTTAGCATTCTGGAAGTCTGACACCTTCATTCTCTGAACTTCTCCCCCTCGTTTTCGGTTGAAAAGTGATACAGCACAAAGAGTTGCTTTAACCACTGTCGGATAATCTTCCGAAACCATCCTTGTCTCAAGAAGCTGTTGGACCTTCCTCACATCTTCACATGATGGGATCAGCTTGGGTTTGTTCATGGTCATTTTCCCGACCGACTGGGCTGCTGTAGCGGACACACAATCATACCAGTCCCCGTCGAAGACGGAGTCAAACCGCTGCGCCTCAGAGAGCTCCTGTCGCCACCTGTCGTCTGAACCCTGTCCAAGCTGTTTGGATGCCTGTGACTGTTTGATCTGTGAACACTTTTTCAAAGCATGGCCTATGCGCATTGCGAGATTGCCTTTTTTGAACTGATGTGTGTCCTCATCAAAATCTGCTAGCTCTTTTACAGCCAGGACAACATGATCAAAGCTAGCTGAATTGATCACAGCATTTAAACTTGCGATTTTCATTTCTGACCTCACTCTGATAATCTTCAACAGTCTCCCTAACTCCCGCATCCTGGAGCTGATTTGTCCAGCCGTGTGTTCTTCAATGTCCCTGCGGTCAAATAATCTCTTTCCATACTCAAGAAGCAAGGGGTCAGTTCTGATGAGACGGCTTATCTCATCATCTCTCTGGGTAGCCAAGACCTTGTGGTAGAAGGAAAATTCAACGTCTAAGGGTATTGGAAGCATGAGCCGACCACGGCGAGCGGCGTCCCCTCGCCGAGTGATCTGAAACCCTCCTGGCTTCTGACAGCAACGTTTTGAGTGTACAGAGATCAGCTTTTTTTGATAGAGCCCTTTGCAATGGCTACAGGCGAGAAGGTCGTCTGCCTTACTAGTTTTGGTGCGATACTTAGGAATCAAACATCCGGATTTGTTTTCAAGAACAGCAACGTTATGCATGTAATCACCCTCATCTTGTAGTCTGATCCATGCTCGACGTCTCTGCTTGGTCCCTTTTTTCATCGACAAAATTTTAGCAACGTCAGCCTCATCTGCATGGACATCTTGTAAGTGCGTGCTCATTTTCAAGACAAGCTTGCCACACAATTTGCATGCATGTTTCTTGTCCCATTTGTACTTTCCTTTCCCTCTCTGCGACACGTGCACACCCGTTTCTTCTGTAAGTGCTCTTTCCCCACTCTTTCCAGCATCATGTTCCTCCTGCCTATCCACATTCTCATTGCCACCCCCTAACGCACACTGCACCTTGCTGGTACTAGCGTCACCAACACCTGGCCACCCCAAACCTGCCACTTTGATGAAATCTAACATAGTCGATACAATACTGTCTATGTCCGAGATCCCAGCAATTGATGCTGACACACCCTCTGAATCCGGTGAGCTCGAGCCAGGAACAAACTCCTCGTCATCACTGCCCTCGTATTGCGATGCGCTGGCACTGCTCTCAGTCTCGGGTCCATCCCAGGCGCCATTTGCCAACTGGAGAAAGAAAGAAAGAAAGATTAAAACCAAAGCTGCCTTAGAAACAGAAACAGCCCAATTTTGGTTTAAAGGGGCCTTGCACAAGAATAAAAAGAGTAATCCCGTGTATGACCGATTTACATATGTGTGACCTCGGTGACGAGGGCTGGCTTCTGCAGCAGTCAAAATCCACGTTTTCTGAAAATGCAAGCAGTTTTCACACATTTGTCAACCCTGCGTGACCCTTTGAGAGAGGTCACTCAAATTGGCATGTTTAAAAAGGTCTTGCCACAAAGTATCCTTGGGCCAAGCTTGAAGAATGTGGCTTGAATAGTCTCCGAGAAAATGCCACCGTTAACTCATTCTACCCCCAGACACACCACAGCAGGATAACAGGGGTGGGATTCTAGTAAGAAAGAAAACGCGGAAAATCAAACGACATTGGTGGGGGGTGGGTGGGTGGGTGGGGTGGGGTGGGGTGGGGGGGGGGGGTGGGGGGGTGGTTTCATGTCCTTCATTTTCAGCGGCCGAAAAATCAAACGACAGGGGGAGGGGGGGGGGGGATAGGCACGCGTGTCCACCGTTCGCCAAAGTATCCAAAAACCGACACGGGGAGCGAGACCAAACACACCCGAAAATGGACTTTGTTATGACACTCCTGATCTGCAGTATAAAAATGGAATGTGCGTACCAGTTTATGTTCAGATGCACACTAAACGGCACTCTGTCTTGGACAATATCCTTTTTCACCGCCATTTTCCACTGCGACCTAAAGCTACCGGAAGTGTCGGGCGATAGTGAACCAAACTGCATACAAATCCAACCCATTTGAGATTTTTTTGCCATTTAAGAAGATTTTTTTTTTTTTCTCGTCTTTTTTGTTGTTATTAGACGCGGAAAATAAATATGCTTCAGCGGAATTGTGAAAGAATTTCCACGGAAATCCGCGGAAACGCGGAAGAATCCCACCCTGGGATAAGGATCGACCATGATAGTTCAAAGGTGATGCCAGAACAGCTTGGCGCCTACGGGCGCCAAGCTATTCTGGCACCACCCTTGAACTATCATGGTCGATCTGTGTCCTGCGCTGCAATGCGGTCTTGAGAGGACAGGGGCAAAATTTAAGGATTTTGGTGTTGGGGTAGAATGAGTTAAAGTTTACCATGGACGACGGACGGACGACCAGTGGCCCAGAACATAAACTCACTTTTGCTTCGCACGCACGCCAGCCAATAAAATGAAGATGATCATAGAATCACTTTACTTACCAGTTTGTAATTGGGGGCATTCCGCTGCCGTCCATGCACCCTCCTACCAGACGCACCCTCTGTGGCAGAGGCTGGGGGGCCATGATTCTGCAGCATAGATCCTGATGGGTTTGGACATCCTGCTGCCATCCGGCGCTGGGTGTGTGCCAGAAAGTCCTGAGCCGGTGTGACCAAAATGGTGTTGCTGAGAACATGTCCAATACAACCATGTAAACCAACTGACATTTTGAATCAGATTGATTGTACATTGCTTAACGTCCCGACAGCCACTAGGCTTTCTCAGGACGTGCCTGCACTGCTTGTGAAAAAAAACCCACCTAAACAGAACATTGCCATGTATGTCGCCTGCCGGTCAAATACGTTAACTCATTCTACCCCAACACCAAAATCCTTAAATTTTGCCCCTGTCCTCTCAAGACTGCATTGCAGTGCAGGGCACAGATCGACCATGATAGTTCAAGGGAGATGCCAGAATAGCTTGGCGCCCGTAGGCGCCAAGCTATTCTGGCATCACCCTTGAACTATCATGGTGGATCCTTATCCTGCCGTGGTGTGTCTGGGGTAGAATGAGTTAAATAAACCTAACACATGGGGCCAAGACATAAAGCTAAGACCATTTAGCAACACACATCCAATATCAAGAGCTACAGGCAGTGCAGACAGTAGGGAGAGTTTTAAAAAGGCAAATTTATACAGGTGAATGGACAAAGGGTAGACAGAAACACATGCATGCCCCAGAATTGAGAGAAAAACCCACCCTGTGGGGCTGACCAGGGTGACCCTGAGAACTAAAAACTGGCAATACAGTAAAAAGCGATACTTCAGTTGCACATTCCTAAACGAGACCTGTTTGTGGACGTTCGTTCTTCGAATCGCGAGGCAGTTTTGCGAACGAGGATTGAAATCTGGCGCCATTTTTGTTTTTTAAAAAAAAAAAAGTCAACTGATAGTTACTGTGCATGCATGTGGCAAGTTAACACGTCAGAAAAAAAAAAAGAAAGAAGAAACAAAATCGCGTGGCAGATTGACCTTGTAATGGGGTTATTGAACGAATTCCTTTCATTGAAGAAGAAAGCTTTTGTTAAAATCGTGGGGTTCTATTATCATTTACTACAAGACTCAACGGTCAGGCCCGGCCGGTGCGGCCGAAGACACGTTTGAAAGCAGACGCCTTATTTTTCTGGGCCAAACGGGTACGGGGATTGGAGGCATCTCTCAGTTAAATAACTGCACTGAACAAGTACATTTGGGCGTGCTCTTAACTAAGAAAAATTGCATAAAATACCTCTGCAAATGCGAGAGAATGACCGGTGCGTCCGTTGGAGACGAAAGACGTTTAAGCAAGGGAAGGAACTCCGTTCATCGGTGTTGGACCAATCAAATTGATCTGAAAACACTCCGGCCGCTTCCGTGTCCACACACAGTCGTATTTTGATATTTTTTTCTGAATTTTGAATGAAAGATAATACAGAAACAACCCTCAGAAAAAATGGGTTTCTGATCTGGCCACCCAAAATTTTACACAGACCCAGATTGCATAAGGATGGTAAAGAAAGTAACCCAGTTCAGTCATTTGGTGTACGCACGCACACACACACACACACACACACACACACACACACACACACACACACACACACACACACACACACACACACACACACACACACCACCCCCCCCCCCCCTAGGAAACTCGATTTTGAGATCTTGGGTAGAAAATGTAAATGTTCAAAGAAACGGAGGTTTATGACAACTAATGGAGGCAGATCTAAAACAGCAAAATTTAGCTGATCCCAAGCATCCTGATCAGCGTCTGAGATGATTTAGCTATTTAAAATAAAAATAATTTGAGATACAAATTACGATTGTGTTTTTGAATTTGGGCTCCCAAAATGTAGGTCTGCGATACGTAGTTATATACTGACGAGGAAAAGAAATGCGACATTTATGGATCATTCCAAAAATGTCGCATTTCCTTTGCTCCTCAGTATACATACGCTAAAGCTGAAACATACACACATGATTGTAAGTTCCGAGGTCCGTTAGGAAATCTTCGCAAAAATTAGTTTCGTTGGAGTTTTGTTTCAGAAACTGAGTGCAATTTTTTTTTTTTTTTTTTTTTGGGGTGGGGGGGGGGGGGGGGGCGGATTTTTTTTTTTTGGTAAAGATTTGGAGATCCCCCCTCAAACTTCAGTGACGTTTATCGGACCTCCATTTTGTGGAGAGTGTTCCAGATCCCGCACACACACACACACATACACACACACACACACACACACACACACACACACACACACACACACACACACACACACACACACATACATAGACACACACACACACACACACGCACACAAACACACACACCGTCACACACACCGTCACACACACACACACACCGTCACACACACCACACATATTTATATGAATAATTATACATATGGAGAGGGTGGGTGGGTGGGTGGGTGGGTGGTTGAGGACGAAACCCCTGCAATCCACACCCCAACTCCTACCACCGTCCCACCCAGCCCCACGCAGCAACAGGTCTGCCACTGAGCAAACAATTGCAGCAGCATCACACGGAATAGAAAAAGTGAAAGTAAAAGGTTACCAAAGCGTCCGCCGTGAGATGTTTGATGTGCTTCACGTCTTCCAGCATGTCTTGCAGAACTCCTGTGTCCGCCAGTCGCCCGCGAAACTCCATGCCGGTGGCAGAGAAGTTTTGAAAGCAGCTTCTGACCCAGTACAGGCATGCAGTCTCCCAGCTACGCGGTACAATGTCCTCAGGCAAAGGAATCTCCGTCAAATAGTCCTTCTTCATCTCTCGCATAATGCGGCGTTGGAAATCAACGCACTGGTCAACGAAACCTATCGCAATCGCAAAACGGCCGACGTTGATTTCATCCTGTGGATTATAACTTATCACTTTGTGGATTTTCTTCAAAGTCCTGTACAATGTCCTGTAGGCCCCAGGGTCTTTCTCCAAAAGGTCGAGAAATTCGATGACGTTGGAGAAGTCATCCCAGAGGTGAGGATATTTTTGGTACTGGGCTCGAATGGTCTGTTTGTCTTCTTCTGTCAGTCTTGCCAGCAGTGGGTGTTCTGTAAGTGTGTGTGTTGGCGTGAGTATGAGAACTTGAGGAAAAACGATAAAGGCTGACGAGTACACTGAGCCACAACTTTAACGTTATGTTCATCCATGGCAGGGATTTTAGCCCCTTTGACTCCCAGAACTAAATTACGTCCATTTTGTAGAGTCGGAATGAAAGTCATTTTGTTCTGGGAGTCAAAGGGTTACGTTTGTGCAGTATACTGCAATTATACATCAGTAATGAACGTTTCATGTGGATACTTACCGGGAACAGCTCTGTCCACAGACTGCTCGGACGAAACAACGTCTCTGCTGGCTGTGGTTGAACCTTCTGCGTCTTCCATGAATACGTTTCTATTAGTGGCCATC
>BTPG01000001.1:163781450-164058950 GCA_036245525.1 Semisulcospira habei | reverse complement strand
CCAGCACAGACCCGCAAAAATTATGCTGTACTGGCACACTTTTATTTCTACGCAAAATTTAAATCCCGCGTATGCCACATACGATTTGCATTGTGCTTGTTTTAACTCTAGTTTTTGCGTGTGAGGAAACACTGGACATTGCGACACAAATCGTGTACATAACGTCACAAACCTTACATAACGTTACAGCGAATAAATAAATGAATGAATGAATGAATGAATGAATGAATATAATAAAGATATGCACACACAAACAAACAAAAAAAAAACAATAGAGAAAAAACATCAATAACAATAACAGATGACAGCTTTCTCAGGGTGTGTGTCTCTATAATAAACAAACAAACAACAAACAAACAAAATAAATGAAACCGGTTAACTCACAGCCATGCGCGTGTCGCCGTCGTGGGCCCGAGGATCTTTCTTATTGGGTAATCTGTTAACAAACTCACCTGAAACACCTCGACGTTCGGCTGATCGACCGCCAGCTCATCGATAATCTTCAAAACTGATTCCTTCTCTTCCTCGGACCGAGCAGACGACTGGAGGATCGCCATCAGAGTCCTCGTGGAACCTGTCGGTATTCGGAGAAGAATAAGGAGGGCACGTCAGTTACGGATTAGCTACTGCAGCATTTCGCACTTACACCCAAATGCAAGAGACATAGATCTGCATGAGCCCCCACAGACGCGGGGACTCATGAGGATCTATGCTCTTGCTGGCAAGAAAGCAACTCCGTCACCACGCAGACATTGACGCAATACTCTAAAAATGACGTAATTCTCTCTCTCTCTCTCTCTCTCTCTCTCTCTCTCTCTCTCTCTCTCTCTCTCTATATATATATATATATATATATATATATATATATATATATATATATATATATATATATATATATTGGAAAAAGCTCGGGACAAGGACAAACACTAAAAGAGGCCTGTGCGCCTATTGTTTCCATTCTTGAGAAATAAAGTATCATTCATTCATTCATTCATTCATTCATTCATCTCATTCTCTCTCTCTCTCTCTCTCTCTCTCTCTCTCTCTCTCTCTCTCTCTCTCTCTCTCTCTCTCTCTCTCTCTCTCTCTCTCTCTCGGGGGAGCTGGGTGGCTCGGTGGTAGAGCGTTCGACTCTCGACCAATAGGTCATGGGTTCGAACCCAGCGGGGGTCAAAATTTGTACAGGTAATAATAATAATATAATAATAATAATAATACCGTTATTAAATAGGAGCTTTTTCTCAATTTTTGGGCAAATCGACTCAAAGCGCCGCGAACTGAAACCCAACACGCACACTCACGTAACAGACACGGATTTACGCCATTTAAGACAAACACAGTACAAGACAGACGAAGGGCCGGTTCAGCTACTGAAGTTACAGAGATTTTTGATCGCTTGTATTTGAAATTTGTAAAGTGGCCTGAAACCGGTACCAAAGTGTGGGGGGTGGGGGATGGGTGGGGGGTGTGGGGTGTGGAAGAACCGGAGTACCCGGAGAAAGAACCCCCACAGGTCTCTTTTCGGTGCCTCGTCTTTGAAATCACCTTCGTGGTGGACAAAAAAACTTTAAGCCCTAAAGGTTTAACGTTCTGTCTGTCTGTCTGTCTGTCTGTCTGTCTGTCTGTCTGTCTCTCTCTCTCTCACACACACACACACACACACACACACACACACACACACACACACACACACACACACACACACACACACACACACACATACAGACACATGCGCGCATCTCCAAGAGGCATAAATTCTCATGCGCCCGGATGGCGCATGATGATCTATGCCTTTTGGAGATGTTTGGGGCACGCGCGCACGCACGCACTAACACTCACACACAAAAAAAACATATACATCGACGCGCTTTTAGAAGAACATGCAGGTGTACTTAGTATATCATGTAGCTAGGTAAAGTCAACCTGACTTCACACAAATTATAGCAAGACTAAAATTATACCGTGCAATTCTAGTTTTGTCACCATTTTTTGTTAAGCCTTGAAGCGAAAGTGAAACTCATATCACGTAAAATATGAAATTACGTGAAAACAAAACAATCATCCCAACAATCAAGAACAATCAAAACAATCATCCCAAAGTCTACCGTATTGTCTGAAGCTTAGATGTGTTTATCTTTTAGGAACATTCAGAGTTGCCTCATATTTTTATATTTTTATTTATATCTTCTATTTATATAAAGGACTTTTTAGGACGGTTCGCGGTGGGCCGAATTTAATAGCATGTCCATGATGTCAAAGGTGGGCAGGCTAAACCTCTAACAATTAAAGTAAGTCTATCTATCTATCTATCTATCTATCTATCTATCTATCTATCTATCTATCTATCTATCTATCTATCTATCTATCTATCTATCTATCTATCTATCTATCTATCTATCTATCTATCTGTCTGTCTGTCTGTCTGTCTGTCTGTCTGTCTGTCTGTCTGTCTATCTATCTATCTATCTGTCTGTCTGTCTGTCTATTTGTTTGTCTATCTATCTATCTATCTATCTATCTATCTATCTATCTATCTATCTATCTATCTATCTATCTATCTATCTATCTATCTATCTATCTATCTATCTATCTAAGTCTTGCCGATCGTTGGGGCATTACTGATGACTGGGCAACCAGCTCCCTCCATTCCACTTTGTTCTCCGGCTGTCATTCTTAGTGTGTCGCTCAGCTTCAGTCCTGTCCACTCTGAGATATTGTCCTCCCATCTTTTTCTCTGTCTAGCTCTCCTTCGCCCTCCTTGCACAGTGCCTTGCAGGATTGTCTTGACAATCCCTGCTGATCGCGTGACATGCCCATACCATTTCATTTTGCGTTTTTTTCACAATGGCTAATAGGTCTTCATAGGGCCCGATGGCTTGCCTGATTCTGCTTCCCACTTCCTCGTTCGTGATGTGATCTCTGTACAAAATGCCAAGCAGCCTTCGAAAACATCTCATTTCAGTGGCTTGTATCCTCCTTTCGAAGTCTGCTGTGAAGGTCCATGACTCACAGGCATAAAAAAGAACACTGAGATGACTAAGGAGCGCATCAGTCTGATCTTGGAGCAGAGTGTGATGTTTTTGTCCTTCCATATGGTCTTCAGTCTTGTCAGCGCTGTTGTTGTCTGCGCGATCCTGGAGAGTATTTCTGGTTTTGATTCCTCATCTGTCACAATGGCTCCTAAGTAATTTGAATTTCTTAACTGTTTCCAGTTTTTGGCCTCCAACCATGATTTCAGTGCCAATGCCACTGGCGTTATTGGTCATCAGTTTGGTCTTCTCTGCGCTGATTTCCATCCCGAACGCAATGGCTGTACTGTCCAGATTTACCACCAGCTGAGCTAGCTCCTCCTCTGTTCCTGCAAGGCCATCAATGTCGTCCGCGAAGAGCAATTTCTTGATTATTCTGCCTCCAATACTGACAGTTCCTTCATGATCTTTCAGAGCGTCCGTCACGATTCTTTCCAGGAAGATGTTGAAAAGAGTAGGTGAGAGCAAGCAGCCTTGTCTGACTCCGACTGTTGTCCTAAACCAATTTCCTATTTTGCCGTTGAAGCAGACTGCGCTAGTGGCCTTATTGTAAAGGTTTTCTATTACTTTGATCAGGTTGGCATTGATGTCGTACAGCTTCATGGTGGACCAAAGGGCTGCATGCCACACCCTGTCAAACGCTTTCTTAAAATCAACAAAGACATGATAGAGGTCTTGCTGGTGCTGGAGGTACCTCTCACATAGAACTCTCAGTTGTGCTGCGCCCTGGTCTGAAGCCTGCCTGTTTCTCAGCTATGATTTTCTCTGCCTGTTCAGTAGGATCTCTAATATGACTTTGCTTGGGTGGCATATAAGACTGATCGTGCAATAATTCTGGCATTGTTGTAAGTTGCCTTTTTTTTCGGGAAAGTTATTCTAAGTGATTTGGTCCATGGTGTAGGCCATTCCCCTGACTGCCAGATCTTATTGCAGATAGTTAGTAAGGCGCTTACCATGTCTTCTCCCCCTTCTTGGACTAGTTCTGCAGGGATGTTGTCTGCTCCTGCTGCCTTCCCTTTTTTTAAGCAACTTCACGGCAGCCACTACTTCTTCTCGTAGGATGGGATAGTTGTCACTGTTGGTCACTGGTGGGTGACAAGTATGCCTGGGTCCCCTGTAGCTCGGTGGTTGTACAAATCTGAGCAGTACTCTGTCCATCTCTTTAGAATGTCTTGGTCTTCCGTAAGACAGTTCCCTTTGCTATCTTGAATGATAGAGGAGCGTCCCTGTTTTGCACTGGTCAGGTCTTTCACCAGCTGGTATGCCTTTTTGCTATTATTTTTGTTCAGATTTTCTTCTACGTGTTTACGCTGGTCTTCAATCCACCTCTCCTTTGCCGTTTTCATGTTTTTCTTAATATCCTGGTTAATTTCCCTGTATTGTTTAGCTCCTTCTACCTCTGACTTCTTTTTCTTTAATTCTCGACGCTTGTCACACAGATCAAGGATGTCAGCTGTAACCCAAGGTTTCTTTGCTTGTCGGTGTTTGCCAAGGACCTCACTAGCTGTTTGTATTACAGCAGTGTTAAATGTGTTGATAAGTGTGTCCACATCCGTGTCTTCTGCACCTACAAGTAACAGTGGCGCGAATTTTCCTCCTATCTTTGCCTGGAAGGCTTCCGCTACCTCTGGGTCTTTTAGCTTCTCGAGGTCGAACTTGATTCTGGTGGGACCCTGCTTGTTGACTTTCTTCAGGCGGAGTCGGAAGGTTATCATTACTAAGTCATGGTCACTTCCAATGTCTGCTCCTGGAAAACATCTTGTCTTGGCAATGTTCACACTGGTTTGAAAGCGTCTCTTCACCATGATGTAGTCAATTTGGTTATGGTGCTCTCCATTTGGGCTCTGCCATGTCCACCTTCTGGATGCTTTGTGTGGTCCAAACGTGTTCATCAGCTTCAGATCATTTGCGCTGGCAAATTCCAGGATCCTTAAGCCTCTGTCGTTGGTCTCAGCATTGCAGTAGCGTCCACATGTGCCTTTCCAGTACTTAACAGCATCTTCTCCTATTTTGGCATTCCAGTCTCCCTGCACCACAAAAATGTCTTTCTTGGGGGTCCGGTCCAGGACTTCTTGCAGTTGGTCATAGAAGTCTAACATTTCCTCATCATCATAGTTTGTTGTTGGAGCGTAAACTTGTACAATGGTGATATTAAATGGGGTTGCCCTCAAACATATGGTGATAAGCCTGCTGGAGACTGGCCGACAACTCATGACAGTGTTCACGATGTCTTTATGGACGAGAAATCCGACACCCTGTTCATGTTTGTCATCTCTGCCACTGTAGTAGAGTTTGTGGTTTTCCTGGGTTGATGTTTCCCCAAGGTTCTTCCATCGTACTTCGCAAAGTCCTAGGATGGTCCAATGGTATCTGTTCATTTCGTGTGTCAGTTTCTCTACCTTTTCAAGCGTGCTTAATGTTCTGACGTTCCAAGTGCCAATGCTGATGTTGTTTCTGGCACGGAGTTTCAGTGTGATGGTGCACCAGTAGCACACTTAACACCTCTGTCCAAGACAGAAGGCGCGGTCCTTGTTCCGGGCGACGACCGATCCGGTATGGATTGAGGTATGGTTGTCATTGCATGTGGTGTGTCTTGGGCAAATGAACCTGGCGGAGCCCATCCCTCTCCAGGCTGTTGACCACAACCGAAACTCCACATAACTAGTGGTTCGCCTTGGTCCTGGATACGTGGCCGATGAGACCTTCATGGGACTCCTTCTCCCTGGGTGGTGACTTCATCAAGTAAGTTCATACGCCCAATCAGGTACGGTGTCAGCACCCTAGACTTTGGTTATCCAAAACCTAACCTGCACGGCAGCAGGGGACTCGTGGAGGGCGGGGTCGTCTATGTCCCGTGCAGATGTGAACATCTGCCCACTGCAAAATTAAAGTAACAAGATAAAAATTATGTCATGTCTAGTTACGCTAACCTCGCTGCTGAACGTACATTTGGCGCGAAGCGCCGTTTGTGCCTATGTATGTATGTGCGTATGTATGTGCATGACTGTGTGCGTATGTATGTAAACAAGAGAATCTCCGATATTTCTGAACACACAAGCTTGAAACTTGGCGAAATATTTTCTTAAGTGGGTGGCTAAGAGAGCCTCCGAGCGTATTGTAATTGAATGTATCATTGAAGTCGATGCGAGATAGGATGAGAGAGACAGCGAGTTTGGTGGCAGCTTCGGTAGTGAGGTATTTTCTGATCTGACTGATGCGGCGGAGGTGGAAATAACATGCCTGGGCCGTGGCGGAGACGAAGCTGGTCATAGAAAGAGAGGAATCGAGGATAACGCCAAGGTTCTTGACCGAGTCAGAGAGGGAGATGGTGGTGCTGTCGAGTTGAAGGTGGAGAGAGGGAGGGAGCTGGGAAAGTTTCTGGCGAGTGCCTACCAGCATGGCTTCCGTTTTGTCGTCGTTCAGTTTGAGCTTGTTTGCTGTCATCCAGTTTTTCACGTCTTCATAGCAGTCAGCCGTGCGAGTCAGTAGTGTCTGAGTGTTGTCGAGTGTGTCTTTGTCTAGTAGTTGTGAGTCGTCAGCGTAGAGGTGGTGGTGTATGTGGTGAGACTGAATGATGTTGGACAGGGGGGAGGTGTAGAGTGTGAAAAGGACCGGGCCCAGGACGGACCCCTGTGGAACGCCGCAGGAGAGCCTGACTGGGTTGGAGGAGACGCCGTCGATGGTGACGGACTGCTGTCTGTCGGAGAGGTAGGAGAGAAACCAGGAGTGAGCAGAGTCAGTGATGCCAAAGGAGTGGTGAAGGCGGTGGAGGAGGATAGAGTGGTCTATGGTGTCGAAGGCGGCAGAGAGATCGAGTAGCGTAAGAAGGGAGATGTTGCCCGAGTCAGTGGAGAGAAGCAGGTCGTTAAGAATATGTAGAAGGGCTGTTTCAGTGCTGTGATGTTTGCGATAGGCAGACTGGAAGGGACTGAGGAGGTTGTTGTCGGCGAGGTGGAGGTTGAGTTGGTTGAGGACAACCTTCTCAAGAAGCTTGGACAGGAAAGAGAGATTGGAGACTGGGCGGTAGTTCTTGAGTTCGTTTGGGTCGAGGTTGTGTTTTTTGAGGAGAGGACGGATGATGGCGGACTTGAAGATATCGGGGACGGAGCCATTCTCTAGAGATGTGTTGATGATGTCGGTAATGAAGGGCAAAAGTTTTGGGAGGCCGTCCCGGTATAGGGAAGCTGGGACGGGGTCTAGTTCGCAGGTTTTGAAAGGCATGGACTTTATGGTCTTGAGGACTTCATCCTGAGAGACGGGGCGGAAGGACGAGAGGGGAGTGCCGGAAAAGGGGGGGTCAGGAAGGCAAGGCGGAGAAGGCAGAGTGTCGAGTGTGTTGCGCAGAGTTTGGATTTTGTCGGAGAAATAGGAGGAAAAAGCGGACGTAAGTTC
This sequence comes from Semisulcospira habei, assembly GCA_036245525.1. Classification (NCBI taxonomy): domain Eukaryota; kingdom Metazoa; phylum Mollusca; class Gastropoda; family Semisulcospiridae; genus Semisulcospira; species Semisulcospira habei. The sequence goes on along the minus strand of BTPG01000001.1, from coordinate 164,051,529 downwards.
TTCTTTGCTGTGTTTGTTGGGAAGAGGAGAGTCTTTAGAAGTGCCTAGGAGTGTGTTCATGGTAGCGTAGAGGGTTTTGGGAGAAGTGGATTCCAGGATTTTGCTTTGAAGGTGTTTGCGTTTGGAGTCGGAGATCATTCTGCAGAATAGCTTGGCGCCCATGGGCGCCAAGATATTCTGGCACCACCCTTCAACTATCATGCTCGATCTGTCTCTAGAATTGTAATACAGTATTCAGGGGGCAAATTCAAAAAGTGGGGATTTCGGTCCCGGGGTAGAATGTGTTAAAAGGCTCCCAAAGGTACCGTTGGACAGCTTTCTGACTACTGTAAAGATCTGAAGTGGATGTGAGCAAAATTTTATCGTCGGTTTTTCGAGGAGATTTTGCCCAGTTTGTCAGGTCCGGACCTGTCGCACAGGCTCAAATCGGACACCGTAAGCCACTCTGGATGCCATGGCCATGTGGGGAAAAAAGTCCAACGGCATCAAGGCGAGCCTTCTAGGCCCAGGAGTTTGCCCGAAAAATGGATTTTGAAGTTTTGAGTATATTCAGGGTTTCAAACTCATTAGACGGCTCCCAAAGGCGACCTTGAGATTTAGTGCCTTCAGATCTTTAGATTAGGCGCATGAGGGTCTATGTATCTTGCAGTTGGATCGTGTTCACTTTTTTCCTCGGCAGTAAAGGGGTTAATTATGCAGTGGCGTCGGGACCGAAGCCGGGAGAGGGGGCATGCGGCAGGTTCCTCCGATGCCCTCCAAATGAAAAAAGTGTGTGTGTGTGTGTGTGTGTGTGGGGGGGGGGGGTGCAGTGTATCCCCTGGTCCCCCTAATGTTTTTGGAGAATTTGTTTTAGATGAATACTTACCTTTAGCCACTATAAGCCGTTTATTGAAGTCATTCCTCGCAAGCAGAGCCAAGCCAGCCAAAACCTCCGCTGTCACCCAGCCGCCATGGCTGTCTTTCTTGCAGGTCAAGGCTCCGTCCACAAGATCAAGGTAATACTGCAGGCTGTCTGGATTCAGTTCAAGGACATCCATCTGATGGGGTTCCACAAGATAGGCCAAGGTCATCAAGGCAATGGCTCGCGGGAGACCTGCAACACAGGCAGAGGCCAGTCGGCAGAACTGAAGTATGATTTTTTTTGGGGGGTAAAGTATCAGTTTTATTTCGGTCTCACATGCCAAGGCCTACAGAAACTATTATTGTGGCAACCTGCATCTATGGATGTGAAACGTGAGATAAAAACAATATGGCACTTCAAATAAAAGGCGGGTGTAAATCGAGCGCGAATGTATTCACTATAGTTTGGAATAATTATACCGAGTGTGAATCTCTTCATTTCTAGTCCTTGCGTGAACACAGGACTGGTTTCTCAAACTCATGGTACTGACTATTAACCCCCTAACTGCCCGGCGGGGAGGGGGGGGGGGAGGAGGCGAAAGCTACCCATTGACTGCGGGGGCTCATGAGGGTTTATGTTTCTTTTCAAAATCGTCTTTTTTTCTGTATGCTATTTTTGGTTCCGGTTACATTGTGTGCTTCACGCGAATATCGGTCATTAATTGTAGTGGTTTCACACGCGCAATTCGTGACCACTGGTAGAGAAGGGGTTAACACTTGTACGAGCAAGAGGCATTTATTCTCTTTGTTGAAGCTCATGACGATCTTCCCGTCTGGCCAGCCTCGTTAAACTTTTGGCTGTCGGTAGCGGCGCTTTTTTTTTTTTTTTTCGAGGTGACTCCTGCGAGAACATGATCACCGCTACTGACAGCCAAAGGGGTAATGCCCGCATGCCGGCCTCATTCAGACGAATGTGCTATGATCCTAAAAGTGGGTCGTTTCTAGCCGCTGGCATTGACTAATGTGGTTAATCCCTTCGCTGCCACTGTACGTACATCGTGCGTCTGAAATCTGTGTACGTTCAACGCAAAGGAGCTTCAGCTTCCCACGAACAATGCATACAAAGCGGTTTAACCCGTTCAGCCCTGACGCCCTAAAGCAGGAGATCGGTCGACCAGGATAATTCAAGGGTAGTGCCGGATTAGCTTGGCGCCTGTCGGCGCCAAGCTAATCTGGCACTACCCTTGAATTATCATGGTCGATTCATCTCCAGCAACAGGTGCTTAGTCATTAGATGACGCCTCCAAACATTTGGGGAATACGTGCGCCGAGCTGAATGAGTTAAGCAAGAGGCATAGATCCTCATGAGCCCCCGCCCGTGAGGATCTATTCCTCTTGCAGTAGTGTGGCAGGGGCGGATATGGGGTGGGCGGGTTCCAAGGGTTCCGGACCCTAATAACAAAATCCGCTTTAGGGGTGTATGGACCCCCCACCATCCCCAATCCACCCCAGCCCTTCTCCCCGTTTGATATTTTGGCGAGTTCCCCCCCCCCCCCTCTTTTGTGTCAGGTTAAAGGTCCCAAACAAAAAGTTGGAACCGCCCACCACCCTCGCCCCCCTCCCCCCCCCCCATTCCCCCCAACCCTTCCCGGCCCCCATCCCACCCCACCCCTTGCTTCTGGTGTGGTGTCCATTTTTTCTCGACAGTGAAGGAGGTAATAGGTCGACTTGTGCATGTGACATGACATCAACGCATTCGATTCCAAGACAAACAGTTATCAGATACTGACTTTTGTCCCCTTTGTCCAGAAAGGGAGTGAGGTGTTCCACTGCGTTCATCTTCTGCAGGACAGGCACCACGGCCGGGTTTCGGCTGCAGTTGTGGAGTGTTCCCATTGAGAATAGGCATACATTGTTGTTCTCCTGGAAATCGAACATACGCATGCACGCACACACACGCGCGCACACACGCACACACACACGCGCGTATTAACCCCTTCCCTGCCGCTGTACGTGCATGTTTGTATCTGAAATCTTGGTTCATTCAACGACCAAAAGTTAACACCGTCCAAAAAAAAAAAACGGATACAAATTGGTCTCAGCAAGAGGCAAAAATCCTCATAAGCCCCCGCAGTTGGGGGGGGGGGGGGGGCTCGTGAGGATCTATGTCTCTTGTAGCTGGATCGTGTTCACTTTCTTCTCGGCAGCGAGTGGGTTAATACATGCACTTCAAACGACAACACTACGACAACGACAAGAGCAAAAACATACCAATAGCAACATTAAACCCTTCACTGCAGAGTAAAACTGAACACGATTCAACTAAAGAGGCACAAATCCGCATGAGCCCACGCAGCTGAGGGGGCTCATGAGGATCTATGCCTCTTGCTGACAACACTTTTGCGGCTCCGTCTTTCAGCCGGTGGACAATTTCTAGAGTTAAATTAAGAAATATATCAGAAACAAATATCAGTGATCAGTGGCAATGATGTTGTCAACGGTATAGGTGCAATGCATCTCAGGCTTTCCGTTATTGGAATTTCTCCGCATGTGACGGACAAATTTTGACATGGACGGAAAAATTGAAGGCCCTCCGTTACCTGGACGGACAAATCTTGAGAGAAAAAAAGAGCGTCCAGTTACTTATCCCAGCAAAGTACCTATCCCAGGTTCAAGTACGCGACGGTCTGTACAGCGCCTGAGACAGAATTTTTGTCATGCTGTCCGTCTCGATGACGGACAATTTTAAATCCTAGCGTAAAACCTGGCATCATTCTCAAGAAATATACTGACGCACAAAAGAAACTGGGACATTTTGGGAACCATTTTAGTGTTTCCGATGATTAAAAAAATGTCGCATTCTTTTGCTCGTCAGTGTAGGAAGGGTCAGTTACCAGAACTTCCGCCGTCAGATGCTTGATGTGCTTCACGTCTTCCAGCATGTCCTGCAGAACGCCTGTGTCCGCCAGTCGCCCACGAAACTCCATGCCGATGGAAGAGAAGTTTAGGAAGCAGCTTCTGGCCAAGTAAAGGCATGCACTCTCCCTGAACAGCAGGTTTCCAGAATTTCCCGCAGCCGGTGCCGGCAGATCTGTGAGGTATTCTTTCTTCATCTCTCTCATGATCTGGCGTGTGAAATCCACGCATCGGTCGACGAAGCCGACAGCGATAGCGAAGAGGCTGACATTGATGGCATCCTGCAGCTTGTAGGCCACCGTTTTGTGGATTTTCAGCAAGGCCGAGTGCAGGGTGCTGTATGCCCAGGAGTCTTTCTCCAAAAGGTCGAGAAATTCGATGACGTTGGAGAAGTCAGCCCAGAGTTGAGGACATTGTTTGTACAGGTCTTGTATGGTCTGCTTGTCTTTTTCTGCCAGTCTTGCCAGCACTGGGCGATCTGTAAACGGTGCAATGCGTCCGTGACTGAGGTCGCACGAAAGGGCAAATAAAACTTTTGGGGGCGCGGGTGGGTGGGCGGAGGTGGTTGGGGAGGCTTGCAATTCTGTTGTTACATGATGAAAGCTAGTATGTCCAATTTTGAGAAAAGCGAGATTTTCTTTGAAAATCTCGCTTTCCTCAAAAATGGACATAATGACTTTTGCCAAATAAGGTAGAATTGCTGGGCGCTGAGACATAGAATAACTCGCAATTATAACCCGCTATTATATGACAAAAGTCGGCATGTCCATTTTTGGGAGAAGAGCGAGATTTTCATTGTTACAAAATAAAAATCTCGCTTTTGTAAAATAAATAAATAAAAATGGACATTCTGGACATACATACATACATGCATGCATTGTTACAAAATAAAAATCTCGCTTTTGTAAAATAAATAAATAAATAAATAAAAATGGACATTCTGGACATACATACATGCATCCATGCACACGCGCACACGCGCACACACACACACACACACATATATATATATATATATATATATATATATATATATATATATATATATATATATATATATATATATATATATATATATATATATATATATATATCTTTACCTGCGACTGACGAGCCTAAGACAATGCAGTTTGGTATTGCGGTATTGCATTGCATGGCAGTGCGTTGCAGTGTGTTGTATTGTACTATGTTGTGTTGTATTGTATTGTATTGTATTTATTGTATTGTATTACATACTGTTTTGCGTTGCTTTATATTGTATTGTATTGTACGAGTATTGCTTCGCATCGCATAGTATCGTATCGTAAAGTCTCCATAAATACGAATCCGATACGAATACGATCCGAACCCGATGCAGTGATGCAATTTTCCGTCAAAAATTGCGTCATTTTCGTTCAAAGCCGGATGCGAATTCGTGTCCGCATCGGGCATATGGAAACTCACAAACATGAAAAGGACTTGCACGAACTTGAACCTTCCTGTTTTGGACCCGCTTCGGATTCGGATCAGATTTGTACCGCATTCGTGTTTTGGGGTTGGCGCCTTTAAGCTACGATACGAATACGATCCGAACCCGATGCAATAATGCAATTTTCCTTTGAAAATTGCGTCATGTTCGTTCGAAGCCGGATGCGCATGAATTCGTGTACTGCGTCGGGCATATGAAAACACACAAACATGAAAAGGACTTGCACAATATTTTTTTTTTCCTGTTTCGGACCAGCTTCGGATTAGTCGGATCGGTTTCGTATCGGATTCGTGTTTATGTGCGGGTATCCATAAACAAGAATTCGATACGAAACCGAAGCGGGTCCGAAACAGAAAAAAATCGTGCAAGTCCTTTTCATGTTTGTGTGTTTCTATATGTCCGATGCGATACACGAATTCGCATCCGAACGAAAATGACGCAATCGTATCGGATTCGTGTTTATGTGCGGGTATCCATAAACACAAATTCGACACGAAACCGAACCGAATCCGAAGCGGGTCCGAAACAGAAAAAAATCGTGCAAGTGCTTTTTTATGTTTGTGTATTTCCATATGTCCGATGCGATACACGAATTCGCATCCGAACGAAAATGACGCAATAGTATCGGATTCGTGTTTATGGAAACGTAGCTGTAAGGGTTAAGCTACGCTTTCATACGCACGAATCCGATACAAACTCGATTCGAATCCGAAGCGTCCAAACCGAACGGAAAGGTTTGTGCAAGTCTTTTTAATGCCGCGGTCACACAGGAATTCGCATCCGGCTTCGAACGAAAATTACGCAATTTTTTTTAAGGAAAATTGCATCACCACACATCCGGTTCGGGTCGTATTCGTATCGGATTCGTGCTTATGGAACCGTAGCTTTACGGTTAGAAGTCCGTGTCAGTCAGATATAACGCGCAAAGCCCCAGGTTTCTGGCGCCCAGGCCCCCAGTGAGCAAACGTTTTCGGACCAACGTCAGGCTTTAGCTGGCCCTCGCACAGCTGTATGCAGGCCAGCTATTGCTAACGTCGGCCCGAGGACCTTTTGCTTACTACTGTGGGTTTTCCGTTCACAAGTCCATCATAACCTCAGCACTACAAATGATCGCAAATAACTTGACGCGGTCTGCCGGCCCGTTCAATGCCGAGAACTGACATTTCAACACCACCCAACTGCAAGAGGTATAGATCCACATGAGCCCCCGCAGTAGCGGGGGCTCATGAAGATCTATGCCTCTTGCTGGCACCACTCAGTTCGAAACCACATACCTGGGACTGCGACTATACGGCCTTTTTGTGGTTTAGATTGCAGAAACACAGTCCGGTCAACTGATACTGAACGGGTCACGTTAATGTCTCTGTTTACTGACCTCATGTGCACGCGATAGCCACGTAATCTGCGGCTTGTGTGTGCGGGGTACTCACCTGGAACAGTTGTGTCCACAGACGTAGATATACCTTTGATTGAATCTTTTGAACCTTCCATTTTATCTGCGGTTTGTTGGCCACCAGGACCAATTTTACTGAGCCTTGAATCAGCCCCACAAGATCATGTGTACCACAACAAACAAGTTCCCAGCGGCCTGTTTAGTATACTGTTGGACGTCGGCGACACATGAACCCAATGAATTTTGACGCGCAATTTAGTCGATGCTTTTTACATTTCCGGTTTTCGTCCCAGGCCTGTAACCTGGCGTTTACTCTAGTAATTGACATTTCCGAGAACAGTACTCAATAGCTCTGCCTCGTTTACAAACACTGACCCATGAGTAGACTTGATGATTCGACTGATTCTAAATCATTACATTCAATATATCTCTTGTGACGTAAGCGCGCCAAGTTACCGATCGCAGGGGCGTATCTGGGTGGGGGCGCTTTCAGGGGTTCCGGACCCCCACCCCCCAATCTGTAAAATCCCATAACAAAGTCCCTTTTCGACTGAGGTGTTTGGACCCCCCCCCCCCCTCCATTGTTTGATATTTTGGCGAATGGTGAGAGACCCCCCAACCCACCCACCCTCTACCCCCTCCGCTTTTTCGATTTTTCAGCCTCTGAAAGCAAGGTCAAGCGCTGGGGAGGCCTTTGTATGAGGTTGAAGGTCTCAAAAAACCTTGGACCCGTCCCCCCCTCGAGGTAACTGATCCGCCCCTGGATCGGGTTATTTTTATCCACCGGGAATTGCCACGTGTCGTCACCAGGTTATGTAGACGGTATAGAAGGCGGGACTACGTCTCGAGAGAACCACTAGGCTGCAATTTATGCTTGTATCTGACAAATTATAAGTTGATGTTGTTCATTTCAAACAAATGATAGCTGCAAATAGATTTGCACACCTGCAGCAGGCTTCGTATTGAAAGCCGGCGGGAAATTGTCATAATTTGAAGAAATCGGTGACCTTATCGTGCGCAAAATTTGATCCGCGATAACTACTAACGGCGTGTCTGATTCGTTGGGACAGATCAGTTCTGCTGCAAAACAGCGTCCACACTACACTAACTGCACTTGTCAACATTCTTGCGGGTTTTACAAGTGGTATTCTGTGTTTAAATTCAGGGAATTATAGTCTCTTTCGAGCTGAAAAGGGTGCCTGTATGTGCAGGAATGGTCGCGGTTGCAGCGCCGAGATGGCCTACGGTGTGAAGAATGTGGGACTACACCGCTGTGCAAAAATCGCTTTCCTCTTGCCTACGTTGAATTGTTACACTTATTCATTATGCTGCTGTCTGATTTTAATATAAAGTAAAATACCGTCAATAAACTAGTTAAAATTCCATTAAAAGGTGTAATAAAGATACACGACGGAAAAAGAAGTATGACAGAGGCTATGAAAAGTATCTGTTACGGCAGAATGAATTTGAGGAAAAAAAAAGTCTTTTGTCATAATATTGCTAGTTTTTTGCGTATTTCCTGATTCCCTGTGACCCTGACCTTTGAGAGAGGTCACTAAAATTGGTATATTTAGAAAGGTCTGGCCTGGGCCAAGTTTGAAGTCTGTGGCTTGAATGGAAAATACCACCGTTAATGTTTACAACGGACAAACGACCACTGGCCCATTTCATAGAATTACTTTTGCTATAGGCGCACATGAGCCAAGAAGCGCACGGTGGACCACTTCAATCCGGGCAGAATATTCCCACAAAAAGAAGACGAAGAAGAAGAAGAAATACGGTTGGATTTACAAACCTTGCTTGTTTTTTTTTTTTTTAAAGCCATAAGTAACTATGGTAATACAACTAACAGCTGATGTTAGTCGTGTTACCAAAGACACGAAGAGCTGTGGGTATGCTCATTCTGTGTTTTCTAATGGTCACGTTGCAAGCTTCTCCTAAAGACGATGCAAATTAAATTGAACAGCTTGCAAGCTGTGAAACAACAAGATATTCTGTATCTTTATTGTGATGTATTGAACCAGATGTAAATCGCAACACACCTGACAAAATGACTGTCAGTCGTGTTATGAGACTATCAGTTGTGTTACAAGACTGTCAGTCCCGCTGTTACGGAGAAATCTTACCTTTTTATTCAGACGTATATACAATATATTCCCAACATAGTTTGAGGCTTTGAATCGTCTTACATCAGTTCACCATTTAAAAAAAATACTGCAAAACAGCTGGCCACATCTTTATGTTTTTACCGACTTTGTTGTTTTGCAAATATAATTTATTTTACATAATACACATTATTAGCCTAAATATCACATTTGCTTTACTTCAAATGCTAATTTTTGTTTTGGCATTTGGAAATGTCATACTTACTAGTTGCACTGCAAGTACTTCAAACAAGATACGTTTCCTGTTTCTGTCGTGTGCACAGTGTAGTCCCAAATCCTTCACACCGTAGCCCCCACTCGGGTCTGCCCTGGGGGACTTGGGTGGGATTACCTACTTTTTAGTTCCCAGGGTCGCCCTGGTCAGCCCTACAGGGTGGGTTTTCCCCTCTATTATGGGGCGTGTGTTTCTGTCTACCCTTGGTCCATTCACCTCTATTTTCCTTTTTAAAAACTCTCCCTACTGTCTGCGCTGTCTGTAGCTCTTGATATTGGATGTGTTTTTGCTAAATGTTCTTAGGTTTATTTAGCGTATTAGACCGGCTGGCAACATGCATTCTATATTGTTTAGTTTTATTTTCACAAGCAATGCAGGCACGTCTTGAGAAAGTCTTGTTGCTGTCGGGACGTTAAGCAATGTACAACCAACCAACCAACTTCACACCGTAGGCCATTTCTGAACAACCGAGATCGCCTTTTTCACAGCATAGTCTCAACATCAAATAACCTTTTTTTCAGTTCGAAGGACACTAAAATCCCCTAACCTAACAACGTTTTGTCATTTGCACAACCCACAAGAATGTTGACACGTGTATTTAATATAGTGTAGAAGCAGCTAAGCAGCAGAATCCGGCGGCCTGACGAATCGGACACACGATCGATAAAATTCAGTTGCACAGTTAAATCTCGCTGATTTTGTCAAATTACGAGTTTGCGGCCACATTTGTTACGTCTGCATTGTACATTGCTTAACGTCCGACAGCAACAAGGCTTCTCAGGACGTGCCTGCACTGCTTGTGAAAAAAAAATAAACAGAACATTGAATGTATGTCGCAGCGGTCAAATACATTAAATAAACTAACACATGGGGCTAAATAAGCTAAGACCATTTAGCAACACACATCCAATATCAAGAGCTACAGGCAGTGCAGACAGTAGGGAGTTTTAAAAGGCAATACAGGTGAATGGACCAAGGTAGACAGAACACATGCCCAGAATAGAGAGAAAACTCACCTGTGGGGCTGACCAGGGTGACCCTGGGAACTAAAAAGTACCTAACCCCACCCAAGTCCCCCAGGGCAGACCCGGGTGGGGGTGTTACGTCTGCAACTAGCTACAGTTGCGCCAATCTATTTGCAGCTAGAGGATGCTTAACATGAACAATATTGTTTTACATTTTGTCTGGTCCAAGCATAAATTGCAACCTTGTGGGTCGTACGGGACGTAGTCCTTACTTCCTCTACGTGCACAGGCGTAGTCCTGTCCACATACCCTGGTCACGCTGATGACACAATACAACTTGATACGGTTTCTTCTTGTGAAACCTCGCACGCCCAGAAAGCGAGCTGGGCAGTATCTGGCGCGCGCCGAGAGACCGTAGTGTTTGTTTAGTGAGCTTATACTGGGTGCGCGAGGGTTTACTTAAAACACACAAAAGCAACCAACTCAGCGGCATTTACCACGGGTTGTAGGCGCCTTTGACCAATAAGTCGAGGTAAACTTCGTATAGACTACTCGTAGTAAGTTAAGGGCTAAATGGTTATGCCAAATCAGTCTCAAATGGTTATGATTTAAAATAAGCCCAACTCCGTCTTATTTTTAAAATTGTGTCTCACGTTGACGTCTAGTCTCATTAAAAAAAAAATCTTAAGATTCGATTTGTTCTCATCTGAAATCATTAACATTTTCTCGGGATAGCCCGCCTTAACCCATTTAGACCCGAGTCCCTACAGCAGGAGATGGATTGACCACTACCCTCGAATTATCATGGTCAATCCATCTCAGTCCTGCAATGGTACAGTCATTAGGCAAGAAGTCTAAAATTTGAGAAATGGGACCTCGGGGCTAAAAGGGTCAAATTAACCCGGTCAGCGCCAGCTGACGCAGATTGTGTTTCTGCAATCTTCAAGTCCTTAATTCAAGACCAAGAAGCCGAGACTAGAAACATGGATTTCAAGGTAGTAGTGTCAGCAAGAGGCATAGCGCCTCATGAGCCCCCGCAACTGCGGGGGCTCACGAGGATCCATGCCTCTTGCATTTGGCCGGTGTTGTTCAAGTTTTCTCGGCACTGAACGGGTTAACATATTGCGAGTGGTGTATGTTGCGGGCCCTTCTCAGGTGAATGTGGTTGTAATGACCATGCAAACTTAGTCCATCAAAGGCATTTACACTTACTCGATTGCAATCATCTCAGATGGATTAACCCGGCTTTGTGTCAGTTGACGATCTTTTTTTTTTTTTAAAATTCAGCACCAGAATATCTTAGCTTTCCCAGTAGCTTTGATTCAAAGTGGCGTCAGCAACTGCGGGGACTCATCAGGAACTAATACTATACCTCTTGCAGCTTGGTGGTGTTCAGATTTTCAGTCTCGGCGGCACTGAACCGATGGTTTCCATGAAATGTGTGCGTTACAGGTATTGTTGGCAATACCTGTGTGGGGGGTGGGGGGGGGGGTGGGGGAGGGGGCTTGGGTGAAAGTGGAGGTAGCATGCACTTTTAACCATTTAGTTCCAAAGCACTAGGGCAGGAGATGGATCGATCATGATATGCAATTATCATGGTCGATCCATCTCCTGCTACATATACAGTCTTTACGTATCACCTTCAAAATTGGCGAAATGAGCCTGTGGGGCTAAATGGTTTAAATGAAAAACTCTTTATCAAAACTGAAATGATACCCATCAACCTGCCAACCAACCCACCCACCCACCAACAACCAAGAAATCAATGTAATGCATCAGTTCAATCAATCCAACCCAGTAAACAAAGTTACAAGTATAAGGCAATGACACAAATAAATATGAACAAGAAGGGCAAAGCCCATATGGCTCACGAGCATCGACTGATCCACACATCTGACTTAACGTTTCTTGTCAAAATATGGCTATATTTTTACCTATTTCCTGAGCTCTTGTGACCCTTGACCTTTCCGAGGGGTCATGCAAATTAGTATGCATAGATAGATCTTACCATCAGGTATCTCTGCAACAAGTTTGGGTTTGAAGTTGTGAACAGCATTTGTGAAAAAAACATTTTTTGGGTAAAAATATGGTCATTTTGGACCTATTTCTTGACCTCTTGATCTTTCCGAGGGATCAACCAAATAAGTGTGCATATAAAGGTCTTACCATCAGGTATCTATGTACCAAGTTTGCGTTTGAAGTTGTCAATAGTATTTGAGAAAAAAGAAAATTATGTCCCAAAATAGCTATTTTTCATATATTTCCTGAGCCGCTGTGACCTTGACCATTGTAAGAGGTCACTGAAATTAGTATGTTTACAAAGGTCTTGGCCCAAAGTATTGTTGGGCCAAGCTTGAAGACTGTAGCTTGAATAGTCTCCGAGAAAATGCCAACATTAAAGTTTGCCATGGACGACGCCGGACGGACGACCAGTGGCCCAGAACATACTCACTTTCGCTTCGCACGTGAGCCAACAAAAAGCATCAAATCTTATAAAAGAGTTTTTTTTTTAATTGTAAAATACATTTCATGGTTATAAACATGCATGTAAAAATACAAGAAATGGAATGTTCATGTTGAATTTACAATGATGGCTTTTTTTGAAAAACAGCTGGAGCTACAAAAACTTTTGAAGGCAGAAGACCTAACCAATTTATTTTCAATTTAACAGGTAAATTAATTAAAATAAACATTTACTGGTTCTTTTGTTAGTATACTGAACTGTAACAATAAACTTGGGACTCTGTAAAACAAAAATGAGTAATAAAGACTTCTAAAAAATGTTAAAATTGATGATTTTTGACGGACATTTTTGTTGCGATGATTTTTACAGGATTCAGCACGACAAAAATCGCTACCGACATGCAGAGGGTTCATATTTACAAGAGATAAAAAAGCCTGCTGAAAGATGTAATTTTTATATTTTCTTCGTTGAACGATTAATTCTGTTCATACAATTTCCACAAGGGAGAACAGTGTTTCAAAACATTTAACCCCCTTGTGCATGCAGTCACCAGTACTGTAAAAAGTACAGGTGTCTGCATGCACCAGGTGGTTACCGGTAATGACAGAAAGTTGGAATGTACTTATCTGATGTATAAACAAATCATCTGGCCCAATGTTCAAAGCAATGTAAAAAAAAAAAAAAAAGTTTTCCCTAAAATAATGATGCTAGTACTCTTATGGAATACATGTACACTTTTGTAAAATGTTAGTTGTTCTAAAACTGAGTTACACAAGACTGTTCCATTGAACATGAGCAGTATTTACATGTTTATTTACATAGTATGGGAGAGTGCTTATCAAAACCCCATTAGAAACCCTAGAAATATGCCTACAATAGTATCATATTTAGGAAAATAATGTTTTCAAAGACAGATGCCAGACCTCTTTAAAAACTACTTAAAGTATCAGCAACAGACTGACCATTTCCATAAACTGCATCCAACTTTGCTTATATAAAAGCTTTCTCACAAAAAAGGTCCACATTCTTTCCAATGCCCTAACCGCAAGAAATTATTCCAGCATCACAAACATTCTCAACTCGATGTATGTCACACTGACTTGAGAATGGATGTGATGTTTTTCACCTGAAGAAGGAAAAGCATTTATTTTAAGACGCAAAAGAGTTTTTATTTCTTACTGAAATCTGACCTAACAGCAGTGTTCTAAAGAAACACTGCTGAACAATCAAATTTAATGCTTTGTCAAAGAAAAAAGGATAGTTTCCTGCAGTTGAATTACAGATCTATTTCCCGTGACACAAATGCTGAGCTACTCTGTGAACTGATTTCGCTGACAGATGGAGCAGAGCCAGGGCCTCGATACACTGGTGGACCACGCTGATAGTTGGGCTCAGGGTTGTAGCCATAGTTGGGAGGAGCGTGCCTCATTTGTGGAGGTCGGCCGCGGGCTGGAGGGGAGATGATGAAGTCAGTTGGAGGGCGTTCGTTTTCATGGACATCGCGTTTCTCACGGAGCTGGCGGTATCGGATGCCGCCGACAGTCTTGCAGACTTTGGCGCTCTCTATCCACATTAGTATGCAACCTATAACGGCCAGTGCCGCACCGATAGCGGCAATGTACAGCGCCCAGTTGGGTTGGCACTGAAACAAACATTCTCGTCAGAATGATTCTGCACAACAGAAAATTTTATAACCACCACCAATAAAATTAAAAACTAACTCTTAAACTCCCAGAACTAAATGACTTCCATTCTATCGAATGAAAGTCATTTAGTTCTGGGAATTTAAGAGTTAAAACACACAATTGACTAAATAAACAAAATAATCAAATGAATCAACAAATTAACAAAGGGAAAAGTTGATAACTGCTTATATTACAATGTTACAATTGTGGTTGTGTTGTTCTGTGAGAACGGTCATGCATAAATCGTAGGAAACGATCTTATATTTATTTGAGCTATCATGTTTATGAATCACGTACCTTTTCAGTGCATTTCACTTTCGTTTACGAATAGTGCGGTATTGATTATCTGTTGCCGCACGGAATTGAGTCCCGAAGAGTCTAGAAGCAGCTCGAGTATTCATTTGTTTACTGCGCGCGTGTCAGTATGGGTGCACTAATTGCGTCTTTTCCAAATAAAGCGGGCAAGGTCGTGACCTGTCTGGCCTACTTTTGTGCGACGTCATAGCGCGCCGATATTTTCCCAACATAGGGGCTGGTAAATAGCAGCCAGATGTTTATAGAACATTCCAGTGAAATGTTTATTCATTGATATTTAGGAATTTTAGTTGCGTACTTTGTTCTGATTGGTTGTGTTATACGAATTTCCGCGATTTTTCTGGAAAATGTGTTACTATAAAAGAGTTGTGCTGGGAAGCTCATGTGTACATTGTCTTGCATTTGTCAGTTGTAGAGACACAGTTAGCATAGGTACGTGGCCCGTGTACATTGTGTGAGACGCTGTGCAAGAGAAACTTTGTGTCGGAGTGTGGACATTGCAGAAGAGACTTTGTATCAGTGATTGTGCATTTGGAATTGCATTGTGTGCAGATCGCATCGCTGAATTAAAATATTGTTGGAACTGTTTCTCCAGTTTTGTCTACATCCTTAAGCCACGGTTGACGGATTGCAGCTGAATGAGGTTTATTTAAAAGAACCTTACGTGCGTGCGTTTGGTGTATTTATCATACTACGACTACAACTCCACCACGTAACATTTTGGCACCTCCGACGGGACCTCTTCAGTTGGTCCAGTGGAAAGGGTAGCAGGAGAAAACAGCCAGCAGTGAAAAGCAGAGATGGAGACATTCCTGAAAATTGGAAAGGAATGTGGACTCGACGGAGCTCAACTCCTCGAGTTTGTTAAGGAGAGAGAGAGAGAGAGAGAGATGGGAGAGAGAAGAAAGAGCTAAGGAACGTGAAATCAGGAAACTTGAAATTCAACCAGAAGCAGAATGAGAAGAGGCAGAGAAACAGCGAGAAGAGGCGGAGAGGCAGCGACAACACGATATTCATTTGAAGCAGATGGAGATTGAGGCACAGAGCCAGAGAACTAATGAAGCAACAGCATTAGCCAGCAGAGAACAAACAGCCCGTACGCCAAAGCTACCACCTTTCGCAGAAAACTCAGACAAAATGGACGCTTACCTAGAGCGATTCGAGCGCTTCGCAAGTAGTAATAATTGGAAACAAGAGACTTGGTCTATCAAACTGAGTGCACTTCTAACTGGCAAAGCGCTTGAATTCTACACCCGTTTGCCAAGAGAAGAAGCCGAAGATTATACACAGTTGAAAACCGCCTTGCTGAGTCAGTACGACTTCACTGAAGAGGGTTATAGGCGAGGATTTCGGAACTGCAAGCCTGAAGAA
This sequence comes from Semisulcospira habei, assembly GCA_036245525.1. NCBI lineage: Eukaryota > Metazoa > Mollusca > Gastropoda > Semisulcospiridae > Semisulcospira > Semisulcospira habei. The sequence continues at coordinate 164,035,733 of BTPG01000001.1, read as the reverse complement.
GGAGAAACACCCGGCCTATTCATTGAGAGAATCAGAAGCTACCTGGAGAAATGGATAGAGCTGGCAGGCTTAAACAAAGAGTACAAGGACCTGTGTGACCTCATCATCAAAGAACAAGTCTTCAACGCATGTTCTAAGGACCTGGCCGCCCACCTCAGGGAGCAAAAAAGACCAGTCCCTAAAGGCCCTGGCCGACTTCGCTCAAAGATACCTTGACGCTCACAACATGAAGTTCGGGTCCAGTAAGTCGCAGCGTGAGTCGACACCAGCAGAAGAAATCGACGATGTTAGAGATACCCCGAAATACAAGCCCGTGGAGAACCTGACATGTTTTCTCTGCGGAAAGAAAGGTCACAAGGCGATATGGTGTCCTTCTAAAGATGTTCCTCGAGGCGACAACATCAGAAGATCCAACCAAGATCGCGGGATATCAGGCAGAAGCAGTACCATGTCTCAACACAGAGCCGCCGCTGTATTAACAAATGATGCGACTTCATCCAGTGACTTCGAGACTAGAGAAAGGCAGGCGACACCGGAGCTGATTGAATCTTTCAGAAAGAATGGACGCATCCCAGTAGGAGATGGAGCTACATTTTTACCAGTATCAAATATCGCGCTGCCTGAGAATGAAGTGCCGAATATGCCGGTGGTGTGAGGATTCGTCGGCGACACATCAGTGAGAGTGCTGAGAGACACCAGTTGTAACTGTGTCATCGTGAGAGAGGACTTGGTAGCTGAAGACCAGAAGCTACATGAATGGACCACCCTCATTTTGGCCGACGGTGCTGGGAGAGTCACCCCTCTTGCCAATGTCAGTGTCGACACTCTGTACCTGAGAGGAGAGGTGAAGGCGTTGTGCGTGAAGACACCAGTCTATGACCTCATCATCGGAAATGTTAATAGTGCCAGAAACCCAGACGATCCAGATCCGAAGTGGAAACCTGAAACCTGTGTAGTTACGAGAGATCAGGAAGAGAAGAGTCACCATACCATTCCTCTAAACGTGACCGACAACACACAAGTAGTAACGATGATGAGAGACACGTTAGAAGAAGAGAAGCGCAAGGTGCTGGAGCAATTGCAAAGTCAGGTGAATACGACCGTGGCCAGTGAGCCAGAAGAGCGGGAGGCGGAACAGCAAACAGCCATCGACCACCTGCAGCAAAAACGCACACAAGAGTTGGACAGTCTGCAGCACGATACCGAGTGCCATCGCGAAGAACAGATCGGGCCGCCGAAAATCCATATGAACGATCGACACGAGCGAGACGGAGCTCCTCTGAGTCAGGAGATATCAGAGCTGCAGGAGAAGGAGAGAAAAAAACAGAAGCTGAGAGTTCAAGCTACGAAGTCAGAACATTGGTTTACACCTGACCCAGGGACAACAGACACCATCCAGCACGAGGTCAACTTTACATCGAACGAGCCGGTTCGCGACAAGCCAAGTCGTCTGTTTCACAACAAGAGAGAAGGACTGAGAGAGAATGTTGGGGAAACACCGGACCCAGAAGTCGACAGAGATTCCAGATTACCAGTGGTCATCAGGAATAGACCAGAAAGATCTAGTATGGTGTGTGGGGATTTTTGTACTTTCTGTGGACCGACGGTGTTTGACCCAGGCCCAGTGACCCTTGAACTCTGTGAACTGTGACTGTAACTTGTGATTTAGTATTGTTCCAGGTGAACTTTGATTTTGATTTTCGTTATATCAAGGGTTCGCAGAATTTCGGAGCAGATTACCTGAGCAGAACAGTTTAAATGAACATTTTGTGTCCAGAACAGTTTCAAAGAAATATTTAGTTGTACATGAGAATCTAATGGGACATGTATGTGATCAGGACAGTTTAAAGGAACATTTCTTCATTCGGGACAGTTTACAGAAACTGTGAGTTAATTATTTTTGTGTAGTTGATTTAATTTTATTTTGATGTGAAATTTGTATTATTTATGGTTTTGTGTAGGTTAACACAACCACAACCGTATTTTTGAGTTTTGAGAAGAAATTTTTGTGAAATTTCATTCTAAAAAGGGGGGGGGGGGGTAATGTTACAATTGTGGTTGTGTTGTTCTGTGAGAATGGTCATGCATAAATCGTAGGACACGATCTTATATTTATTTGAGCTATCATGTTTATGAATCACGTACCATTTCAGTGCATTTCACTTTCGTTTATGAATAGTGCGGTATTGATTATCTGTTGCCGCACGGAGTCGAGTCCCGAAGAGTCTAGAAGCAGCTCGAGTATTCATTTGTTTACTGCGCGCGCGTCAGTATGGGTGCACTAATCGCGTGTTTTCCAAATAAAGCGGGCAAGGTCGTGACCTGTCTGGCCTACTTTTGTGTGACGTCATAGCGCGCCGATATTTTCCCAACATAGGGGCTGGTAAATAGCAGCCAGATGTTTATAGAACATTCCAGTGAAATGTTTATTCATTGATATTTAGGAATTTTAGTTGCGTACTTTGTTCTGATTGGTTGTGTTATACGAATTTCCGCGATTTTTCTGGAAAATGTGTTACTAATAGAAGAGTCGTGCTGGAAAGCTGATGTGTACGTTGTCTTGCATTTGTCAGTTGTAGAGACACAGTTAGCGTAGGTATGTGGCCCGCGTAGGGTGTACATTGTTCGAGACGCTGTGTAAGAGAAACTTTGTGTCGGAGTGTGGACATTGCAGAAGAGACTTTGTATCAGTGATTGTGCATTTGGAATTGCATTGTGTGCAGATCGCATCGCTGAATTAAAATATTGTTGGAACTGTTTCTCCAGTTTTGTCTACATCCTTAAGCCACGGTTGACGGATTGCAGCTGAATGAGGTTTATTTATAAGAACCTTACGCGCGTGCATCTGGTGTGTTTATCATACTACGACAACAACTCCACCACGTAACATACAACTTGTCCTGATGTTGAACAATAGGTACAAGTAGAAAAGCAATCATTTGTCAACCTTTCTGTCTGAGAATTTGATTGTTGTTGTAAGAACTTTGTAATTATCCCTGTGCCACCTTATTACATGTACTGTCAAGCAAAAGGAATGTAACATTCTGGGTACCATCCAAAATACATTTTAGTGTTTCCATGATTTCCAAAAATGCTGCAGGTTATTTGCTCTTCAGTGTATCACCCAAAATGTGAGTGCTTTCTGCTCCCAATTCCAGCCCTTTCACGCTTACAGCAGACGCAGCATGCGCAATGTGCCCCAAACCAGTCTGGCACACATGACTAGATTTCACAGGTTTCATTTTCTGTGCCCATGCTGACATTGTAATCTCTTCTTTGTACTACAATGAAATCCTGCTTTTCAGTAGTTACACAAAAAGGACTTACTGTCTTTTGCCTAGGCCAGACAGACATGCAAAAGCTAATCTGAAACAAAATTCAGTTACCTCCCTTTGTTTAGAAAAAGACATAACATGCTTTAGGCAGCATTAACCCATTTAACCCCAACGCCCTACAGCAGGGTGATGGATCGACCATGATTATTCAAAGGTAGTGCCAGATTAGCTTGATGCCTATGGCGCCAAGCTAATCTGGCACTACCTTTGAATTGCCTTGGTCGAGTCATCTCCAAAATGTGGTCGTGGGGTTAAATCGGTTATGTAAACCCTCAAACCACCATTTATGAAAAGAAAAAAGATGGAAAAAACAAGGGAAAAATGAATTTTTTTTCTAAAATGTATTTTTTGGAAAAATACTTACCGATGGCATTACTATATGGAATACACTCTATAGCCTAGCGATTTCAGCCCAAAGTTGTGTCCCCTACACAACTGGGGAGGAGACACCGGGAATCCAAGACTAGGAGCCCGGGTGGCCTCCCCTTACCAACCTATACCAGCAAGCGTGTGGAGAACTCACCTCAGTTTCACGCTTAGCCAAAACACTTAGTCAAGGAGGCAAGCGGGGCAGTTGGGAGGGCCATCTGAGTAATGCCATCGGTAAGTATTTTTCCAAAAAATACATTTTAGAAAAAAAATTCATTTGTTTTTTCAAAATACATTACCGATGGCATTACTATATGGAAGAATAGCAAAGAGGAGGAGGGTGCCGACACCCAACCCTCTGTACCTAAACCCTCCGCCGGCCCACAAAGAGCACTCCCGACAATTTCAGTTAAGAAGTGCCTATGGCACCTGCGGCGCGCGGAGGGAGTGCTGGGCCGCGGAGAAGTCGCCCACCATGGCCAGGGAGTCATGCTGGCCGGATAGGTTGCAGAGGTAGAAGAGGGCGAAGGTGGAGACTGCACGCCCGCCTACCGCCGTCACTATGACTTTAACCGAGCAGTTGGGGTCAAAGGCCACTCTGGTAGCAACTGCTCGTACTTCATGCGCCCGGATCTGTAACCGTCTATCCCCGTCTGGGGAGAGGTCTTGGAAGGCCAAAGAGTCACCCACCCCAGTCAGGGCGAACTGGCTAGGCCGAGACCCGGCCTGCCTGGAGAAGGAGGTAGGAAGAGGCGGGAACGCCTCAGACGGCGTGGCTGTGAGCGACGCAGGAATTCTGCAGTGCCCGGACTGGGTTGTGTTGACGCGACCCGAGGGGTCGGTCGACCTCTGAACGGACGTAAGGTCAGCGTCTGGAGCGCAGCTGAGGAAGGCCGGCTCTTGGCCTGAAGGACGGGTCGGTGAGAAGATGTGCTGAGCCAAAGGCTCGACTGCCAACCTGCGGGGCGTACCGAGAGCGTAAGCAGCTCGCTCACGCGGAAGCCATGGCGAGCGCCAGAAGGCAACACGTGTCCGGGCCAGATCGGTGAACCATGCCAAAGGCAGGGGTTCAAAGCGGGCTGTATCGAGCCACGTCAGTGCCCAAGAGAGGTCCCACCGAGGTATGAGGGAACAGGAGAGAGGACATCTGAGTTTAATTGAGCCAACAGGTCCGAAGGTCTTCCAAGGGCCGGATCAGACAGGTCCAGGTGGCAGTAAGTGTGAGTGAGTGATCTCGGAACGGATCCCTTGACGGGAAAAGGTGCTAATCCTTGGTCGTCGAAGAGCCAATGAGGTATTCCGCCGGTAGGGGAAGTGAGACTCTGGGCGGCGCCCCACGACTGAGAGATCCTCCACTTGTCTGCGCACACATTCCTGGTAGACAGTCTGTGGGCTGCGGCCAAAGCCGCCACTGCCGCAACCGAAAAATCTCTAGCGGTGAGGACTAGCTTGGCAGCTTCCAGGCGTGAAGGAGGAGGAGCTCCAGGCACGGGTGGAACAGAGCCGAGCGGAGCTGCTCGAGCGTCGTGGTCGGGGTGGGGCTCTAGGGCCGGGTCCGTTGCTAGAATTAGCCGATCCATGGACCAGCTCTTGGTCCAAATGAAGGGGTGGTCACCAGGAAGAGAACCGCGGAGCAATCCAGCAGATTCCGCAGGATCTTCGACACCAGCACCGACAGGGAGAATGTAAACGAGATCAGTCTGTACCCAGGAGGAGAGCGCGTCTACCGCCCAGGTGAGAGGGTCCGGGACTAGAGAGGCAAACAGCGGTAGCTGGATGTTTCATCTGGCGGCAAAGGTCAACTAGCGGTGTCTCCCATCTCGAGCGGATCAGACGAAAGACGTCTGGGCGCAGGGACCACTCCGGGAAGTGGCGGGCTCGAAATCAAAGTCCGGGTCGTACCACCAGAGCAGGAAGGAAAGGAGGAAGCACCGAGAGGGCCAGTGAGTGCCTCCTGGTTCTGTATCAAGGCCGCCACTGTCGAGTTGTCTGGCAGACGAGGACCTCCTGGTTGGTCAGAGTCTCTGGCCAGGCGTTGAGGGCCATCCCAACTGCTATAACTCCCAGTTGATGTGACTGTCTGCGAAGTCCCCAGGCAACCGGTCCAAGGTAAGGTCCGGGAAATTAGTGCGCCCCAACCGGACTGGCTCGCGTCAGTGCAGAGTGATCACCGGGTCGGAGGGGAGCACAGGGACACGCCCGACGCCCAGCACGCCAGATCCGCCCACGTCCGACGCGGGGGCGGGAAGTGGGTTAACAGAAACGGAACCGACAGGGTGCCAACGAAGGGGCACCAGCGAAGGAGGAGGTGTAGTAGTCGCGGCGAGCCTTCTCACTTCGTATCCTCTAGTGCCGGCTGAAGGGGGACGAGTCCGCTGCCGCGCCGAGCAGTCCCAGGAGCTGAAGCCAGAACCAGTCCTAGAAGGAGAGAAAGTTGGGCGTCTGTCCTCTCTGAGAGTCGCGGTGACTAGGTTGCGCAGCATCAAGTCGTCCAGGAAGAGAAGGACGGAATCAGCGACCGCCGGCAAAAGCTGGCCATCACCGAGTCGAGGATCCTCAAGAAGACCCAAGGACCGATGTTGAGGACGATGGGGAGGGCTCGGAACTGGTAGACGATCCCGCCAAGGCAAGTAGATACCGGCGCGAAGACGGATGAATCGGCACGTGAAGAACGTGCCTGAAGATCGAGGCTGACAGCGAGATCCATCGGTCGGATTGCTGAGTGAAGAGCCTGGCTGTCTCCAACTGAACGGGCGGCTCCCAAAGAAGACTTGTATAGCGCCGATGACTGGGCGCCACCTGCCCCATGGAAGGGGACGATAGGAGACGGACGTAGAACGCCAGCGAGTCGCGTTGGGAGACCACTACTGTTGCTGTTTTGTTGAGACAGGCCTTCACCTTTCTGTGCAGAGTAGAGATTGGTCGACTTTTAGAGATGATCCAAAGGTCGTCTGGGAACAGCAATCTCCTATGGTCGCTGTAGAAGGCCAACTGCCCGCCGACTGGAGACCCAAGAACTGTCGCCGGAGGTGGAAAAGGGGAAGGTCAGAGAGCCCGAGCGAAGAGATGCAGCGGGGGCGGAGTCTCCTATACAGTCTGCCACGTCTCACCAAGGAGGGAACCGCCGAGTGGAGCCTGGTGGAGTTGCGTCTTCACCATCTAGGGAGATCCGTGCCGAGTCGTAGGAGTGAACACGTGGCCAAAGGTCCCAGTAGGCGGACGCCGCCATAGGGATGGTTGAGGAAGGTAGGCGGAACTGTAGCAGCAACCAAAGGAATGTACATCATGGAGCGGAGACGAAGCTTCCAGTTCCCAAGAGTCCTCCAAGTAAAGAGGAACCGCTTGCGTCGCCAATCCGAACTAAGGAAGCGAATCCGTCAAGAGGGCGAGGACAAGCATTCTGGAGTAGCCGGAGCCCACCCACCAGGATGACGGCTGCCGCATCCACCAAAGGAACAGATTGATTGATTGATTGTACATTGCTTAACGTCCCGACAGCAACAAGGCTTTCTCAGGACGTGCCTGCACTGCTTGTAAAAAAAAAAAAAATTAACAGAACATTGAATGTATGTCGCCAGCCGGTCCAATACATTAAATAAACCTAACACATGGGGCCTAAATAAAGCTAAGACCATTTAGCAACACACATCCAATATCAAGAGCTACAGGCAGTGCAGACAGTAGCGAGTTTTAAAAAGGCAAATACAGGTGAATGGACAAAGGGTAGACAGAAACACATGCCCCAGAATAGAGAGAAAAACCCACCCTGTGGGGCTGACCAGGGTGACCCTGGGAACTAAAAAATACCTAACCCCACCCAAGTCCCCCAGGGCAGACCCGGGTGGGGCCAAAGGAACAGGGATGGTGAAGGCTTGAGAGTGTCCAGCGTACCAAGCCTGGCGAACGCATAGCTGCGAAAGATTCCTCGTCGCCGAAGGAGTCCTGGCGAAGCCGGGTCGAGAAGCGTCTACGAGATCCTGGAACCGTGTGGCTGAGGGAGAGACTTGCGACCTTAGCCTGCCATAAGCATCAACCTGGCGGAAGCCTGTCTCTTCAGAGGAGGCGAAGGTGGTCATAAGTCAGGAGGGAGGAAGTAGTCAAACAGATGGGGGCCTCTACCAAAGCGCAACTGTCTGAGAGCTGAGCGAAGGGCCGAAATCCTAGATGAGGAGGAGGCCGACGAAACCGCTGAGAAGCGGGAGGAAGATCCAGAGGGCGAATCCCGCAAGAAGATGGCTGAAGCCGAATCCACTGTAAGTAGGCTTAGTATGTCAGGGTCTACCTCCACCTCCGCCTACCAAGCTAAGCCGCAATGAGGGCGACCGGCTCCGAGAGCGTGGGACCGCCTCAGCGACTGACGCGGGCGAGCCCGAAGGAAAGTTGGAGGCGACCGCGAAGTCCGCAAGTCGGGGCGTCGCGAGGGAGGAGGGACCGTGGCCAAAGGCTAAATAGGCTCTGTAAGCCCCGACTCGCCGGAGTGCGAGGGAAGGGGGGCTACTAGTGACAGGAATAGCGCGCGGAGGACGAGGGGAAAGCGAGAGCTGGAGACCGCACTCGAAGGTAATGGGGGAGGCGGAAGGGGAACGCCGGCACGCCCAACCTGCTCGTCGCGAATCCACACCTGTGAGTAAAAGTCTGATTCACACCAGGCTTGCCTGGAAGTTCGGGGCGGGGGTGGTGGGGACAGAAAGTGTCACACCAAGCCCGCTCAGGAAAAGCAGAGCGAGGAGGGGACAACTGGGCGCACGAAACCGCACCTGTGAGTAAATATCTGAGTCCCACCGGGCCCGCCTGGAAAGATCGGGGCAGGGGGGTGGGGACCGAAAGTGTCACACCAAGCCCGCTCAGGAAAAACGGAGCGGGGAGGGGACAAACGGGGCGCGTGAATCCGCACCTGATAGGAAGTGTCCGAGTCACTCTGGGCCCGCCTGGAAAGTTCGGGGCGGGGGGACGGGGGGGGGGGGGGGGGGGGGACAGAAAGGTGTCACGCCAAGCCCGCTCAGGAAAAGTGAAGCAGGGAGGGGACAAATGGGGCGCGCGAATCCGCACCTGAGAGAAAGAGTCTGAGTCACACCGGGCTCGCCTGGAAAGTTCGGGGCGGGGGGGTGGACAGAAAGGTGTCACGCCAAGCCCGCTCAGGAAAAGCGAAGCGGGAAGGGGACCAATAGGCGCGCGAAACCGCACCTGTGAGCAAATATCTGAGTCACACCGGGCCCGCCTGGAAAGTTCGGGGCGGGGCGGGTGGGGGGGCAGGAAGGTGTCATGCCAAGCCCGCTCAGGAAAGGCGGAGTGGAGAGAATTATGGGGCACGCGACCCCCGCTCTGAAGCCTCGGAGCGTGGGGTGCGCATGACAATGGTTACACCGGGCCCGCCTGGTCGAAACGGGGCGGGGGGGTGGGGGTGGGGGGGGCGTAAACGTAGGAAACCGGGTCCGCTTGGATGAATCAGAGTGGGCGGGTAACCTCTTTAGTACAAAATAAAGGAGCTCCAACCACGCAAATGTGGGGAGCACGACCCTCATACTCGCCTGCCCTGCTCAGAAGACTCGGAGAGGGGAAGGAGTTCCTGCGCGGTTAATGTAAAAGAAGGGGACTTACCTGCGGGCTGGAAGGCCCGAAAGCCGTAGCGAAGTGGGGCCCGAGAAGCCGACGGAGCGACACCATCCTGCAGAGAAGTCCGGGGAGACTGTCGATACCAGGAAGAAAGAACACATCTGTAGAATCCCACATCTGAGACCGCTGGTCCCCACTCCCGTCGGCACAGACGTCACACATCCTGTCGGAAGAGCAGAGCACGGCCGGCAGGCGACGAGGGCATCCGAGGGCCACAGAAATCCGCACAAAAGGGGGCAAAACTTCAAACAGAAGCCGCCATAGCGTTCGTTGCACACTGTCCACAGGAAGGAACACACTCAAGCGCCGAACTCACACCACGAGGCACAAGGCCACGTGAGTAAAGTCACAAGCCAAAACCCCAAGGCCGCAGCCAAGGACGAAGTTCACTGAAAGTCAAACCGGTCGGCGCTAAGTCCACACACAGTAAAACGTTGAAGTGTAGAACACACCAACGAAGTCCAAGGAGAAGTCAAAACCAAGGCAAAGCCAAGTTTGTAGTAAACCACAGAAGACACCGGTCAAAAACCATAGCAAGGCAAAAGCCCGACCATCCACGGTCGAGCTAAGAGTGAAACTGAGGCGAGTTCTCCACACGCTTGCCGGTATAGTTTGGCAAGGGGAGGCCACCCGGGCTCCCAGTCTTGGATCCCCGGTGTCTCCTCCCCAGTTGTGTAGGGGACACAACTTTGGGCTGAAATCGCTAGGCTATAGAGTGTATTCCATATAGTAATGCCATCGGTAATGTATTTTGAAAAAACAAAGCACATACTCTTAACTCCCAAGAGTATTCAGCCGCTGGTATTCTTTACATACACTACCAGTGGCTGAATACAGAAGGCAGGTAATTTCTTCTAGCAAAACAGAAGCTTGACAAACCAAGGGAGTGCTGTGCTGGCTGATGCGATAGCGCTGGTCGTTGATGGGCAGGTTGCGCCAAATCAAGTTCTCCCTGTAGCGGCACCCCATCACGTTCCTTTCACAAACTTCATTCTGGCTCAGCCCCACCGTGATGAAGGAAAGCACAATCATCGCCACCTGACCCAGGGCTGTGAGGAAAAAAGAAATACCTGTATGTTACACCAACCTTTATAGACACACACAACCCTAAAGTTGATATTCTAAAACCTAGGAGTTGTTTTCTGAAGACAACAATTTAAATTTTTTTTTAAATAGCTACCAGTTCTACCTGTTGGCCAAATATGTATTAGTTATTACCTCCCTCTCTCCCTTTTTTTCCCCTACAGTTCTAGTGATCTTGCTTCAAATTTCAAAATCAAGAAAATCTGAACACCACCCAACTGCAAGAGGTATAGATCCTCATGAGCCCCTGCAGTTGCGGGAGCTCATGATATGAGGATCTATGCCTCTTTGCACCACTTTGAATCCATGTCCCTGTGAAAGCTAGGATATTTTGGTGTTGAATTAACAAAAAATGTAGAAATGCAATCTATATCAACTGGCTCTGAATGGGTTCATCAGGGCAAGATCATTCTAGCTGTGCAGAGGGGTGGCAAGTAGGTGGGTAGTTGGGTGCAAGAAAAAGCTTACCTGCAAGTGTAGAAAGAGCGGCCAGGAAGAGGGACCCAGTGAGAGACCCATACTTTTTAAAGGCCAGGATACCCGAACCACCAAATGAACAAAACAGGGCGCAGAGACTGATCATCTCGGTGACCTGTGCAATCTTAAATGTCCCTGAAATATAAAAATGTTTACAACAGTTAATATACTTGCACTGTACGTAATATCTGCAGTTTAAACTGTGCAGTCATCATCTGATGTGTTTAATGGGTACAATCACCTCTGTTGGGGCGGTCCGTGGCGCAGTGGTTAAGGCGCCTGCCACCAATTCCAAAGGTGAGCGGTTCGATACCGGGTTCCGGCGTTGGACTTTTCTCCTCTGGTAAGTGTCACCGTTAATTCGGGCGGACCGTCGGGGGTTCTTTCTCCGGGTACTCCGGTTCTTCCACCCCCCACACACTTTGGTACCGGTCTCAGGCCACTTTACAAATTTCAAATACAAGCGATCAAAAATCTCTGTAACTTCAGTAGCTGACTGGCCCTTCGTTTGTCTTGTACTGTTTGTCTTAAATGGCGTAAAAATCCGTGTCTGTATCGTGAGTGTGTGTGTTGGGTTTCAGGCGCGGCGCTTTGAGTCGATTTCCCCAAAATTGAGAAAAAGCGCCTATATAATAACGGTATTATTATTATTATTGTTAATCTCATGTTGTTCCAAAGATTTCTGTGAGTTTCATGTAAAGTAGTTTTGTACTGCGTGTTCCTGATGAATGCAGAATGTATGCTCTTCTCATCATTGTGTTGTGGGGAACACTGCGAAAACTGCAGCATGAAATCTAGAAAACAAAGGTCAGCTGAGTTAGCCTGTGCACCTGTTGGCTTGAAGACCCTGCTGCTTACTGTATATGTGCCAAGAACAATCAATGCTTTGCTGGCCTAAAGATTTTTATCTCTGACAGAGCTAATGTGATGGAATCCGGAATTAACAGTTCATTGCTAAAGAAAAATTGAATACTCCCAGAGGTATAGATCATCAAGAGCCCCCGCTGATGCAGGGGCTCATGAGGATCTACGCGTCATGCTGAAACCACTATCCATGTTCCTTGGAAGGCTGGTGATCTCTGATGTTTAATTTAAGATTCATGATATTCATTGTCCATAAAAATGGTTCAAAATACTTTTCAAAAGTATGGGGCCCTTCGCGCCCACTGTTACTAGTGTTAGTAAAAGTTGGGGGCCCCACAGGAAGGTAAGGGGCTCATGAACCATTAGTCGTACAGGTTAAAAAATATAAACAAAATGTTTGATTCTGCAGAACATTGTTTGCGGGAGGCAGAAGATACCGTCGCATGATTTACGGACAAGACGGCGAAACATAGGAACTCTCCTTCGTGGGAGGAAGCGGCTTTAGCTAAAAGATGAATAGCGAGCTGCAAACAGCAGAGTGGACGTATCATGCTAGACCGCTATGCAACAACAGCAACGAGAGGTTGATGCAATGAGTACCGTGCTAAAAATAGTCAGCCACGTGTGTTTGGTGAAAAGTTCATGACTTGTGTCAGGATCGCGCTGACGTGCTTAGTACCACCTACCGCTGCTTTGAGACAAAGTAGGTCTTAAAAGAAGTGGGCACGTCAGGCCCCGTGGACATGAAAGTAGAGGGCCCGAGGCCAAAGTATGGGGCTTTTTGCCGTCCCAGGCCCCCCGGTTATTTTGAACCCTGATAAACATTATAAAGGGATATTTCTCTTTGCCTGCTGAGCATAAATAAAAGCAAACAAACATAATATCACAACATAATAACACAAATGTTAGTAAACCTGTATATTATTGAGAATTGTATTTTCAATGATTTCACAGAATAACTCCAAAAAATAAACAAGCTCAGAAAAGTCAATTACAGCACAAGTGTAGTTTGTACTGTGTTGTAATTGTCTTTTCTAAGCGCACTTCTTTGGGTTATTCTCTGCATTTTATTATTTTTTTTCACGCTTGGTCAAAACCTTTTTGGTCTAGATTTAACTCATTGTGCCCGAGGTATGAAATACATACATTTTGGAGTTATCCTCTAAGGACTGCATTACAATTCAGGAGACAGATCAACCATGATAGTTCAAGGGTGGTGGCAGAATAGCGTGGTACCCATAGGCGCCAAGCTATTATGCCACCACCCTTGAACTATCATGGTCGAGCCATATCTTGCTGTGGTGTGTCGTGGGAAGAATGAGTTAATAATTTTTTTTTTAATCTGCGGCCAATGACACTGAATGGGTTAATGAACTTACATGGCACGGCGACTCGGTTGGTGCTTTTCTCCAGGAAGAGGACGTTGGCGTACTGGTCTTTAGTGAAGAAGAAGATGCCCATGTCCTTGGTCAGCTGCCGCAAACCCTCAGAGCCGAACGTCGAATCCAGAATGTTGAAGTCCATGATCAACCAAAATGGCAGGAAAGCGCAGACGAAGGCCACGACAAAAGAAATACCCAGGATGAGAAAAGCCAGCGCCAGGATTTTGGACTGCATGAAGTATTGCAACGTCGGGCCTTTCCCGAAACAGTTCGGGTAGGTGATGGGTGGCAGAGGTAGCTGGGGGCGAAAGGACGTAGCGTTCCATCCTGTCATGGAGAACCCGGACAGCGACGCGGAAGCCATGATGGTTGTCCTGCTTCAAACGACACTTCAAAATATCTCGAAATGACACCCTCGCTAGACTTTTCTGTCCTTTTCAACGAACTACAAATAAACACTGAAACTTTAGACGTGTTCGCTGTCCAAATATGCACGTTTCTGGAACCGAAAAACACGAAATTACATGGCTGAATTTCAACTCACGAAACGCGTTGACCGCTCAGACGGTCGCCATTTTAATGCGGAAATGCGGTTCGCTCACCTGTGACAGGTGAGAACGCGCGGCGCAGATAGTGAATGGGAGGTAATCCAGTTTATATCGTGATCAAATGACACAGTTGCCTCCCATTGATAAAATGGCGGCGGAAAATATCCGTAGTCAATGTGGAGCCGCTCGGCCATGCCGTGAACGCAGTACTGATTCATGCATATTCTATAAAGTTTGTTTCGATAAAGGTACGGATGCAGAAGATCTGAAAGAAAAGGCAGGAGCGAATCTGCGGGGTGTGTGTGTGTGTGGTGGTGGGGGGGAGGAGGGCGGGGGGGGCGGGGCGGGGGGGGGGGTGGCGGGGGGGGGGGGTGGGGGGTGGCCTCAGTCAGTCAGTCAAGCCCGATGAGAGATAGAAGGATGTACAATACAAAAGCTCCGGATCCTCATGAGCCGGACAGATACCCTATAACTTTTTAATTTTGAACACAAAATCTTTCAGCGCTCTCAACGTTAACATTCTCAGGAGAAGATCGGCGATCTTTTGGTTAAACAAACCTTAGCATCCCCACTAGTTTTATCACACCTACTCCTGAGAATCATCAACTGTATTGTCTATTGTCTGGAACACAACCTCCACCTAACTCCCAATGTATTGATTTGTCGTTCACGCGGGTCCCTGACGTCTGCACAATGCTATTAAGGATAGGATTGATTTTTTCATTACACACACACACAGGTATTGATTTAACTGCAGCCAAGACTCTGGATACCCCGTATTGTGTACATAAACAACATGGGGTTTTACAAGATCCTCAGGAGCCCATACGCACCATATGCGGCACATGCCACACCATGCCGCACCATACGCGGCATACAACATAGAGCCAAAAGATGTAGTCAACCCTCATCTTCTCCTCACACACACACACACACAAACGCACACACATACACACAAACACACAAACACACACACAAACACACACACACACACACATAAATCCCATTTAACCAACACCCCACATACTCGCAGAGTATTGATTTCCCCCCACCCGCCCACCGGCGACGCACTGATAAATCACCATGGCCACAATAATATTGACAAAAATCTCCAGAGTCGTCTGTATGCGCGCAGGCTGTTTCGAAATGCACAGGTGATTACCCGTATTCACAAAATCGAACGCCGTCCTGGTCTGAAATGCACAGGTGATTGCCGGTATTTGCGTAATCGAAAAAAAACGACACCATCGTATGCACAATGCTACCAAAAGAACCCAAGATATGCTAATAGGATTGGAAAAATACCGCACTGAAAGCATTACCGGGCCGTTTCTGTCGCAGGGGAGCTGGGTGGCTCGGTGGTAAAAGCGTTTGCCTCCAGACCAAAAGGTCCCGGGTTCGAATCCAGCTTGGGTCAAAATTTGCTCAGACCCTTTTTCGTTGTCCCTGTCTTTGAAATCACCCTCGTGGTGGACAAAAGACGTTAAGCCCTAAACATTTTTGTTTCTGTCGCAATCAATCACTGGCTGGGGCTTTAATGTGTGCAGCGTAATGGCCTATCAATAACTCGTTATTGGGCCGCAATCAACTCGCAAATCACTGAAACAACACATTCAAGTCTACTGGTGCCAAGTGGAACTATGTACTTAATTACAGGTTGTAGGTAACTTAAAGGTTACCTCTGCAGGTTCTTTATAGTGGGATTCTTATGAGCTAACACATGGTCATATCCTCAAGAGCCCCGGGCCCCAGGCCTGGCTTTAGTCAACTGTACTTCAGGTCTCCACTTGACGGCACAGCAATAGCAAGACATGCGTTGTGAAAGAGCTTGTTTCTGAAAAACCTGTTCTTCAGAAAAATCAATTGCGTGAAAAATGATATATATACAGGCACCCTGTATAACACTCTTACAAACCGATACTATTTTTCAGTAATGGCTCTAGTTGCACAAAAAAAATCAGATGCCTGTGCCACCCGGCGGCAGTCAGAAACATCAATACAGTCCAAGTTTGCTGGCCGGGTGGCTATTGTCAATTCAAAGCTTTCAACTCATGTTGGCACAGAAATTGATTGCAGCACTGTATAGACAGGCATGAGTGGTGTTTTATCTCTCTGCCTGTTAGACTGCCTGGGTTTGTCTGCTGTTTTTAATTTCTTTCTTTAAGCATTACAATACATTGCACCAGTCATTTGACGATGGGACTTAGAGTGGTATGCGGCGTTTGGTGCACTGGTCTGCCTCTGTCGTTGACATGTGTAAGGTGTGTTGCTGGATTAAAGTGTTTTTATTTTATATAAAGCAGCCTAAACACAAAGGTAAGTGCAAGAATTTTAATTCACTTTTTTATTATTATTATTCATTATAAAATGAATCCGGACGAATTACTTCTTCTAAACGATATCAGCGCTGTAGAAAACAAAGATTAAACAAAAAAAAAAACAGCGTCTTTTGTCTGTGATTGTGTCGGGCAAGTCTAAAACTTATCTCGGGAAACAATACATGTCAGAAGACATAGAATCTCTCACCGCTGACAAGCTATTTAAACTTCATTCAAAATATGAAAACCACATCGCCTCACTAATGACTCGTGATTTAAGTCGATCTCTTGTATGCCTATACACAAAAGCAGTGAGTCACTTTCTTCCTGACAGTCTTTCACACGACCTTGAAAGCAATCCTATTGTTTCAAGTTCAATTGGTAAATTAGCATGTGTCATGTTTTACAAGTTTGGAAATTACCTTGCACCTGTGGTAACATTGCTTGTTACCGGGAGTCATATTGATTTTTCGAAAATAAATTTTACTGCAGTAGAAAATGGACGAGACCCAGACGACTCCACAACCGAACCCCGGTCCGGTCTTGACGCAGCTTCAAACTGTGACTAAGGCTAAAAGTCCAGGCAGAGTGGAAGCTGGGAAAAGAGTAGCTGGATTGAACAAACAAAGAAAGTTAGAACTACTGCAAAAGGCACATGTAACTGACTCACCACCAGGACCACTAACAACATCAACCCCAACACCAGTGTCAGGACCCTCTCCCCCTCATCAAAGTGAGAGACTATCAACTAATCCCGAACCCCAATCAGCAAAATATATAGTTGCTGGATTTGTTGTTGTATTTGTTTTCTCAGGTTACCAATTATACAAAAAATACAAGCCGCACACTCGTACAATGTCCAAAAATTTAGATACTCCAAAAACAAAACCAGAAGTCGCCACATTATCAGTAACACCAAAACCTGTCAACCCATTTTTCATGCAATAAATAAAAATATTTATTTTAATTTTTATTGCCTAAGAAAATGAGCGAAACAAAGAATATAATGAATCTTGTTTATCATTCTGCCATGATCAGCAGATTAGCAGTAGCTTATTCTATGCTTGCAAAAAGTCTCCTCAAAATGAAATCTGCAGACCTCAGTAGATTAGACTTTGAAGATTCAGCTAAATTAGTTGCAGTTGTCACAGCGTCAATTGCCACGAAAGATTTTTTTGTCAAGCAGGGAATTATTCCCGAAAATATATCTATGTAAATAAAAATAATATGGCGACACTAGCTTTTATTGTGGGTGGTGCCGTTGTCAATGCACTTGCATTTAGTGGATCAAACTATCTTTTTTCAAAAATGGGTAGAGAAGAGAGTGCAGAAGAGATGAAGCGTCATAATGAGGCGTCAGAAAAATTAGCACAGGCAGAACAGGCATACGAAAAGCAAAGAATTGAAAAACTTGATTTTATCAATGAGAAACTCAGGCTTTAAGGTCACGCACAGCATACATTTTCTAATGTCAATGACGCAATCAGGGAATACTATCTTGTCACGGGTGAAGACATGTCTATCCCAAAACCAAAACTAAGTGACTACTGTCAACCCAGTCCAGAACAAAGAAATGGAAAAATAATCATTGTTCTAGTGGGAATGACATTTGTTTATTTTACAGGAGTTTTCATTGCTAGAAAAAATGACAGACGCCGGGGCTAAGTTATCAAAAATATATTACTCCCCAATTGGCTACTGGAAAGGAAAGACTGCATTAGAAAAATTACATGCTCCCATGGGTGGGGGAGATGTAACACTAAATGAGATAAAACAGTGGCTGCAAAAACAAGCAATATGGCAACTATATCTTCCTGCACCAAGAAAAATAACAAGACCTCATTTTGAAAACACTATACCAAATGACACCCATCAAATGGACCTCCTGTTTCTACCCCATGACACAATAAGAAAAAAACGATACAAGTACGCATTAACTGTCGTTGACATTGCTTCAAGGTACAAAGACGCTGAACCCATAACTGACAAAAATGCTATCACAGTTGCTACAGGGTTATCAAAAATATATAGTCGAGGCCCTTTAAAATTTCCCAGGCTTGTGCAGGTCGATGACGGATCTGAATTTAAAGGAGCAGTTAATCAATTATTTGCAAAGCATAATGTGCTAGTGCGGCGAGGCATTCCTGGCGTACACAGATCACAGGCAATTGTTGAGAACTTCAATAAACAATTATCAAAAAGACTTTTCAGTTACCA
Source organism: Semisulcospira habei (assembly GCA_036245525.1). Classification (NCBI taxonomy): domain Eukaryota; kingdom Metazoa; phylum Mollusca; class Gastropoda; family Semisulcospiridae; genus Semisulcospira; species Semisulcospira habei. The sequence continues at coordinate 164,017,527 of BTPG01000001.1, read as the reverse complement.
GTATTCTAAGGAACTCATGCATGACACGCGTAACACTGAGTGGGTAATAAGATTGCCACATGTGATAAAAGCAATGAATAATGAAGGCCATGTAAAACCTGCTGATGCTATTAAATTGAAAACAGTGCCGTCAGGGTCAGAAATAAAAACAAAACAAAACAAAAAAACAGACGCAAGTTTATTTACAAAACAAGTAAGATATCTATATCAACCAGGAGAGGCCGAAAATGACGTCATACGCAGAGCAACAGATCCCATCTGGTCTATATCTGTTCACAACATTAAAAAAATAGTCCCCGGTAATCCACCAATTTATTACCTGTACGACCCTGCACCACAGAGGGCATTTGTCAGAGAAGAATTACAGATCATCCCCCCAGACACTGTTACTCATTTCAGTAACTAACTCATTGATCAGTTCATCACAAATGTCTTCAGATAACTTAAGCCTGTAATGTCCAGGTGCATAAGCCTTCTCTTTGGAGTGAAAAACACGTTTTGTGTCCCCAACTGCAAGTGACTTTTTGTGTGTTTGAATCATTTCAAGATTGTGTCTATTTGATCTCAGTGACTTGTTTGGATAATCAGGCATTAATGCACCATCTAACACTTGTTTATAATGCTCATGACGAATGTCTTTATTTTTTATTGCTGTTTTTTTTTTTTTTTATTCCTTTGGCTTTCGACTGACTTCCCTTTTGGTGCAGTATAGAATACATTTTTGATCTCAGACCAACGTACTCAACAATAGGCACACCATTTAGTTCATCCTTAAATTTTCCAGGCACTTTCTTGTTTTGTGTACTATACAATGGATGTTCCTTAGGGTAGTCAGACGTGTCATATATGTGTAGGCACGTCTATGATCATAGAGTCAGTGTCAGTGTATAGCAGACGACACTCAGGATACTTTGGTTTAAAGTAATCATAATAAAAATTCAAGCATCAACAGTTTTGATAACTCAAGAATTGCCATACCAATGAATACTGGCTTGTCCAGTTTAACAATCTTTTTTTTGAGTGACACTGCATACAATGATGAATGAAACTCTTTATACCCTGTGTACTGTGGCTTACCTGTAAGTTTAATTGCACCTGATTCAGTTGTTACAAGTCTCACATCTTTGCGGTGATGAGGATTTTCCATAGTCTTGCCAAAACAGGCATTGTTCATAAGCTTAAAGAAGTCTTTGTCAAATGCAGTGTTGCCATCTCTGGCACGAAGGGTTGTGTTCTTCATTATATAATCTTTCATGAAAGCACTCTGGTCAAATTGAATACCTCTGTGAACTTTCTTTAGTACTAACCAGTGTCTGATGTAAAACTGTAACAAGCGGTAGTGGCAAACATAATTGAATTTGTCATTCAGATTTGGCACAAGTTTAGTGTCTTCTTTTTTCCCCGTCATACTCATTTTCTCAACTGCTAATGGATAATCATTGTGGTAATCGTGTAGATGGTGTGGGTACTCCAGGTCGACTTCAAAAATCCAACCCTTTGCATCATTTCGGTTATGACTCATAATATTGTTTGTTATCTCTGTTATGTCACACTGTGACAAATCATACAGACAAAAGTTTTTCAAGGGCAATAACTCACACATCGCAAACCCATACAAATTGTTAGCGTCCAAGTACATAATGAATGACCTTGACCTCGAGGGGTCAAAGCCAAGGTCATCAAGATATTTGTTGTTGGCTTTTGCATAATTGTTTGCTGCAATACTAATGCCACCCCTCAATCCACGTTCTACCATTTCACCCATTGTACGATCAGACAACAGGTCTATAAATATCTTGCTGGATTTCAAAAATGCATCCCATGTCATGCCAGGACTAGTTATGTAACAAGCTGGGTCAAGTCTGTAGTGTAATAGACCATTTTCACGGTAACTTTCAAATACGTCTGCTAGCAAACAAACGTCAGCTTTCAAGTACTGGTCATGATAGTCACCAATTGTCTGACACCCTAGTTTATCCCATGCATCAAGTGCGTGCTGGTAATCAGTCAGAAATACCTTTTCCATTAAGTGTGGAATAAAATTTCTCTTTTGGTGGTAGTCTTGTTTCCTCAAACACAACCCAGTCACTGATGTACTCATACGGATAAACACCTTTCTTAATCAAGTCTGGCTCAAAATATTTACTTGTTATTGGAAACTCAGTCAGACCATCTGCCAGACTAGCAAGCCCTAAAGACAAATGTTGCATGGAGTCATAAAACACTAATTTGTTGTCCAACCTAAAAGTCAAATATTTCTCAGTTGTCTGTGCAATGCAACTATTTTTTTTTTGTAAGACTCATCCACAGCCTGCATGATAATGCGTGAATCATACCCCCTGAGATTGTGAAAAAGATAGGTAACTTATATGTCTTAGGATCTGTTTTTAATAATAAATTACAATTGTTATGTGCAGCACCTCTGTAGCGTCCAGTTATGTGATCATGGTCACGAACTTTGTCACCCTGTAGGTGTTTTTCAGAAATCCAACACATCACAGCTGTATCAAAATTCAGTTTATCTTCTTCTGTCATCATCACAGGCATCTGATTGTTTTCTAGATAATGCACTACCTGACTATACAGTTGTCTCATTTCTATTAAAAACAGACATGCTGCATTTTCACGCCTGTAGATAACAGGCTCGGTATGCTGACTGTCTGACTTAACAAGAATATAACCAAAAGAACACACCACTTGGTCACTCAATTTTACTGTCTTTGGTAATGACTCTGGAACAGGACCATCATACAGAACCACCAGTGATTCAAAATCAGCATACACTACAGACGGCAGCTTTTGCTGATTCTTATAGTTCTTAAAATATACTTGACTACCAGGCTCTACAGTTTGTATGTCATCAGCTGATCAACAGTGCAAAACATGTTTGTGTGCTACTGAAATAGAGGAAAACCTTTGTAAACATCTTTTACACACTTTTTGTTTCCTACCATATTTTGATACATGATTATGAATTAGACGTGACATACTCCTGATAATTGTGTAGTGATCACCAATTAATAACATGTCAACATGTTTATCTTCTGACTGACCATATGTTGGAGCAAGTGATGATACTCTAATTGGTTGTAACTTGTCAACAGAGTCATTATCCCATACATATACATTTACAGATATGCCAGGATTTAATTGTTCAAACAAATCTATGTCTTCTACCTTAAAAGAGAAATCAATACCACTGAAATTAAGTTCATTTACAAATTTGGTGTAGTTAGATACGCGATCAGGTCTTGTTTTTACATAATGCAGTTTAGCAAGCACACACCACATAAAACAAAAATTATCATTGTTCTGAATATTAACGACAGCCTTTTTGTTTGCAACCTCAATTGGCAGTGGTATCCATGATTTGCCTAATATAGGATGATACCTTGACTGTTTCAGTTGTAGTTCATGCACAAGACCTTCGTGCCAACCAGACCCCTTCATTTTTGCTCTGTCAATTGCTTCTAATAGTCTGTTTTTAAACACGTTTTCCAATTCCCTTCTTGTGTTAATTGTGTGTTGTCTTGTTGATATATACGAAACAATCACTTCGCCATCTACCCTGCTGAATTCTATTTTTGCAACAATCTGAATCTTTACACTGCCTCTATACCATGTAAGAAGATTATCTTGTATGACAGAAAATGACATTTCTATCGATTCATAAACATTGTTACTATTGGATATAGGCAAGTCTGTTGTGTGAAACACGTTTAAACCTTGAGCATTGTCCATCATTTTTATTTGTCCGACAAAATAATAATAGAAAAATTACACTTTATGTAATACCACGTTATTGACTGTAACACTGTTAATATAAACATTTAGTTTGCGTAGTTGTTGAAATATTTGTTCACAAAGTATCTCAAACCAACCCTGGTGGTTATTATTTTTAACTCTTAAGGTGGGTGTCCTAAAATCAACTGTTAAACACTCCACATTTGGATGCTCATCAACATAATCCAAAGTCATATTATAAGACAAATATATTGCTGATGACTTTAAGAGGTTTATGTCAGGCTGTTTGGGAGGTGTTCTTATCTGAGTAAAGTGCACAACATCTCTGAAGCAGTCTGTGATGTCAATGGTTTGTCCATCTGTCATTTTTATTGGACAAAACAAAAGTATAAATTAATTCACTAACCCATACCCTGTGGGCTGATCCGTCTTTAAGATAAGCTTTAGATGCTTAGTTGATTTCAGTTTATTTTTCACATCATCCTGTTCATGCTTATTTGGTATGACGTCGTTTTCTCTGAGACAGTCTTCAAAGCTGTCACGGTCCTTACAGTAAAACAAACAGATAAACTTTAACTGTTGTCAAAAATCTTTCAGTACAGCATTATATTTTTGAGTGAGAATCCATACACTTATGTTTGCATGTCTGCCACTAAATGCCAGTTCTGCTAGTGTGTTTCTCTTCTTAACAATGTCTTTCTCTGCAGAGCAGTCATCAACAATAAACAGGGTTGGCTGTCCTTCAAATTGTTTGTAAAAGTACTGCAGGTAATCATTCAGTTTTTTTCTCAGGGTCAACTAAATAGATATTGCTGTCAGTCCAAATAAATGAACAGTTGTGATATGCTTTATTGTGTTTGATCGTAGGACAAAATATTACAATGTTTTCAAAATGGTATATGTATCTTGTTTGTAATAGGTCAAGTACAAATTCAGTTTTCCCACAGCCAGTGGCACCACAAAACAATCCACAGTGTGGGTCGAGTGTCATTAAGTTCATTTTAATACCAATTATAATTTAATACAAGTGTCCACTTAGTCTGCTTTCTGCATTATTGAGTTGCGCATCATAAATCAGATACAAATATATGTTTATGGCTCCTCCTGTTTCAGTCTTTTTTTGAATCTGAATTGTTATTCCATCATTGCCGTTTTCAACTGTATGTCCTGACCCATGTAGATAATTGTCATCTGTACTGCGCAGGTCTAGCCAAAGTGCGTATTTTTCTGTCAGGTATTGACTGATCCTTACGTCATACAGATGTAAATCTTTGCATGCCATGTTTGCTGGTTTTTCTCTAAGTCTCCCACCTGCCCATTTTGTGATCTCGTCATAGTGTTGGTAAGGCTGCATACCCGAAGCATACACTTGATTAGGATGTCCTTCAATCGTACAGGATAAATGTGTTATCTTTGGATTGTAAAACTTTTCTGAATCTCTTTTGAATGGATTTTTTGGTTCAATAAACAACATCAGTATACCTTTCAGTGACCTGGCAGGTGTGTTAAGGTTTATGTTCCACATTGTATCACTCTTGTCTTTGGGTATAAATAATAATAATACCGTTATTATATAGGCGCTTTTTCTCAATTTTGGGGAAATCGACTCAAAGCGCCGCGCCTGAAACCCAGCACACACACGAAACAGACACGGATTTACGCCATTTAAGACAAACACAGTACAAGACAAACGAAGGGCCAGTCAGCTACTGAAGTTACAGAGATTTTTGATCGCTTGTATTTTGAAATTTGTAAAGTGGCCTGAGACCGGTACCAAAGTGTGGGGGGTGGGGGTGTATTGTACTGTGTCTTATCACGCGGTCATAATAAATTGGAAGTCTTAACTGATATTGATTTTGAATTAGTCTGGCAAGTTCAGTGTGTGTGACAATTTCGTATTCCAAGGAAATGTTAGAGATCTTGTATGTTGCTTCTGGGTCAGTTGTTTTGATAACTTTTGCAAAGTCATTAAAAGTTAGTTCAAAACTCAGACGGTCATTCAGTGCTCCTTGGTAATAAGGCAAATGTGTTGTGAGGATTTCAAATTCAAGTGGAATGTAAAATCTATTACCATATGTATCTGCTAATATAATGTCCTCAATGCAGATGTTGATTTGTCTCCCGCGTCAATTCTAAGTTTAGCAACGTTTGAGGACTGTATGCCTTGGTAAACACGGTCTTCTCTTTCTTGTCGTGTAAGCCAAAGATCTTTGTAACAGTAAAACACATCAGCATCATCAAGACTAAACACTTCCTGACCTTCAAGTTTTACTTTGATGGTCTTAACAATTGCTCTGCCAAGATTGTCAACCAGTGTTCTGTTTACGTCTGATTCTGATGAAAGTTCAATATTAAATGCAAGGCGTGCAGTACCAGGAACAATAACATCATTGGGACCCAGGTTTGGAAACTTGACTGTAAGTGTTTGGTTCTGGTCTATGGTACTTGGATTGTTTGTGATGACAATTGATTGTCTAATGCCCTTAACACCAAGAAGCTCACGTAGTTTTCTGTACAGGTCTAACTTTGATCCGTAGGACTGTGTCATTTTATTATGCACAATAAAAAATATTAAATTAATAAAAACAATGGCAGCGGGAGGATTTAATCATGATGATATTGAAATGGATGTCATGGATGACTATGATACCAGTGCAACAGATATGACAGATGTGACTGGTACAAGAAATACTTACAGTTTATGTCATGAACTTTTACAAAGCAAAGTGAACTCATTTTATGATCATGTTGGTGAGCGCCCAGACAACATAGATCCTAATCAGTTTGAACTTGATGGCAAGGGTCATTTATATTTAAATACTGTTGACAGAGGTAAAGTGCATCTAACACATAAAAACAATCCTGCTAAGTTTAGAGCTTTAAGTACAATTAAAACTGATGGTGGTGAGGCAGCACTGCAGCGTTACCTTGGTGTTGGTACTAGTAAAAAGTTACCCCCTAGACTTGTTAGTACCCTCCATGACACGCAAACAAGATTGCCAACAGGACAAGAAATTGAAATGACTGAGGTAACAAGGCTGCCAGAAATAGTAAACACTGTGATACAAGAAACCTCATTTACTGATGAAGTAATGAAAACAATAGATGACCCACCTTGGTCAATGCGAGAGATAAAGGGTTTGGATAAATCACTGCAGACAATAAGAGGTGAGATGGTAAATAATGTAGCAAAACTGAGTGAGCTTGATAATCAAATAGAAAGAGAAAAAAACAAATTAGCAACTGCTGATGAAGAAAATCTTGACACAGAAATGAAACAAAGAATACAACACAGATTAAATGATTTGTATATAGAAAGATCAGGAAGGTTAGAAGCGATTAGTATTGGAAGACAAAAACTGAAATCACAAGTCAACAGGATTAAGGAAACTATTCAGAAAATACTTCACGAAGACACAACGTTGGCTGAGAGATTGAAAGCACTTTTCAGAGAGCAGGGTATTACAATTGCTAGTTTAATTACTGCTCTTGGATTTATTATCAGTACTGTAGTGTTGGCTGTCTCTGGCAGTGGTGGTGGGGGTGGTCCAACACCGCCAGCACCCCCAGCACCACCAACTGATCCAAAAGATTTACAGTCCTGGGTAAAAAAAACCCAGTTGTCTCATATATCAGACTTGCTTAAGAAATTGGCTGTGAAAGCAATGGACACGTTGCCTGGCATAATTAGAAGTGTTGTCAGTTGGCTTATCAATACTGCAGCAAAGGTAGTAGGGTTTATGGCAGAGCATGTGTTGATATTTTTGGTGTCAGTAGCAGGGTTGATGGTGGGTTATTTAATGAAACAGATAAAGAAGTAATATACCTAGTCCTGTGAGGCCTATTACCAATGCAGTTCTCTCTGACTCATGTGTGTTTGCTGGTGATGGTGCCAGGGCTGGTGTTTGTGCCGGTGCAGGTGATGGTGCCGGGGCTGGGGCTGTTACTGACATTACTGGCGTTACTGCCTGTACGGGTGGTGATGTTACTGGGGCTGGCATTATTATTGATTGTAGGTATGTGTTTACAGATTGGTTGAGTCCTAATTTCTGATCACGCCCAGCAACAATAATTTCATTATTATAATTTGTTATTGTCCCCATTTGTAATTGAAGGTCAGACGGTAACATGTATAACCCGATGCCAACTACAAAGTCAACTTTTGATCTGGCATATCTGAGAACGTCTTGATAGCATTGTATGCTTGATGGGAGATCTACTGTTGAATTGATTGAGTCTTCTAGATTAGCAAGAAACTGTTTTTGCGAATCGAATTTCCCACTTCCATTTAAAATATTTAATTTTGTTAGTGATTGTGCACCTAGTAAACACCACACATATGTTCTGATAGACTCATTGATGCGCTCCACTCCTGCTTGAGTAAACCCGTCACTCTTGTCTAAGATAAATGTGGTCCAGGCATTAGACTGTTTCTGTTTTATTGATCCTAACCATACTTGTGATTTTTGTGAGAATGAAGTGTAACCAGGGTAATAGTCTTGAGGGTATTGTCTGTGACTCATAGCATAATACAATGTACCCATACTGTGGTGATCATCAAGTTTTTGTGCGAAGTCATACTTAGGACTGATGTTAAACTCATTACAGATGCGTTCAAATGCTTTCATATCCATGGGGTTGTTATACCTGTTGAAACTGGATTCAGTGGGTAGAGGGGTATGCAGTTCTGACAGTATACTGGTAATACGTGTGAAAACGGTAGACAGATCTAATCAGTTTGTTTGAGTGATTCAAGTGGTCTGTGAATGAAAGACCGCACCCTGTCGTAGAACACAAAATAGCAAAGTTAAGTTGGTTTTGAAACATCTGTAATGGTCTTGATGTCCATTTTCTTGCAGTTGAATCATCTGTTATTGGAGGGTTTAGGTAATGGTCAAACGGATTGGGTACTTTGACTTGAAATAAATCTTGTTCAGACACAGCAATATCAAGCTGGTTTAGTTGAATTATTTTCTGTTCATAAGTAGGTGCAACATTGTATTTGGCATCCACATTAAATTGAAATGCGTTTGTAGTGACACTTGTTGGTGATTTAAATTCCATCCTTCTTTTTTATGAGATAATAAAAATGTTTATTACCTTAACAAATCTTGACACAAGCAAACCAGTGTGGTTAACTAATGGGATTGATAATCGTGATGGTAGTAAGGCTGTAGCTATCCATGAAATGTTTTACACTGTTAAGTGGTTTAATATAGAAGACAAAAATTATTATGTAAATCTTGATGGTGTGACTGAAGCTATACCACCTGGGTATTATGACTTTTGTACTATAGCTGAATGGTTTCAAAGTAAATTTAAAATTAAAGCAACTTTAAATCCGGCTAACTTACTTGTTACATTAGAATTTATGACACAAAATTGGTTAAAAATCTCAGACAGATTTGCATATTTACTTGGATTTTATTTTGATGAAGATTGGTGGAGATCAGATGATTTAGATGAAGCTATGTTTAGTATTATAACAATGAAGACAAAAAAAACTTAAAATAACTGGAAAACGCCCTGTCAATTTGTCAGTACACACAGTATTAAATATTTACTTAAAAGAATTAAACACAACTGAAAATGTTTACAATGGAAAGCCATCAACTTTGTTGAGATGTGTGCCAGCTGAAACTGCTCCCTATTGTGAAAGTGTGGTTGTTAGATTTCCTAATTTACAGTTTAAGAAATTAGGTGCCAGTTTCTTTGAGTCACTGTGTTTATCTGTAACTAATCAGGATGGCAAACCAGTTCTGATGCATGATTTTAGTATTGTCTTAGAAGTTAAATAATTTTATTTTTGTTTATAAAAATGAGTACTGGTCCAAAGCCGAGAATCATACCAGTTGCGTGTCCTGTAACAGAGTTGAAAGATTTGGCTGACGTACAGGATTTTGAGAAGGAGGGAGAGGTTGGAGAAATATATGGTTTTGAACTTGATTCAACTGACATGTACAAGAGGAAAGTAATCGTTGACATGAAAGACGGTGAAAGACAGATTCCTAAACTTGGTCAGCTGCATGATGTTACTGTACCAGTTGCGCCTGCTCTTGTAAATAATGTGCCCTACAACTTAATACATGTGGGTAATAAGTGGGTTGTTTCACCTGTGCCTGCACCACCACCGCTTGCGCCAACAATTGACTGGGACATAAAGTTTGAATTTATTAGTCCTTATGTATACACTGATGATGAAGGTGCCTTAGTGTTTAGGAAGGTTGTTAACTCTGGGCCGCTGATTGTGAGTCTTGTTCCAAGTTTTGCTCCAGACAACAATAGCAGAGAAAAACTGAAAGTACAGGAGTACGAAAAACGGAGATATCTTCTTACGCATAGAAAAAAATAGAACAGACACAGAAGTTGTGTTTTTACCAGCAAACTTTGCCATGGCAAAAGAAGCGACAATAGTATTTGAAATTATCTTGAGATCTGTGTCTTCTGTGAAAGAGGCAGATATTGCACAGGGAATCAAATTAACGTGGGATGACTCAGTGACAGAGTCATCAAAGGTCTTTATTGCTATTACAAAAAGTGATGTTATTAATGTTTCAAGCAGTATTCCTGCTGTCAAGGTGGTGGTCGACAAAACAACTTTTGTTCGTCTGAGTTACATAAAACTAGAACACATTGATCTTGTTTCATTTTATTATGCCAGCAAATTGTATACTTTTGACAAGTTGCAAAATGTAATCACTGATTAAATAAAAAATATTTGTGAATAAAAAAAATGGTGAACTTGTATCCACAACTACCCACGACTGAGACTGTGACAACTGAGACACATGTGCCAATTGCACCTGATAAAACATTACAGGCAGACGCATTCAGATTAATAAATATTACAGATGCATTGAAATATTTGGAAGGAGAAGAGGCAAAATATTCTAGATGCAAACGACGTTATAAGACAGTTTTTAATTCTGTTCAAAACACATCTATGGCAGTGGGTGCAGTTTCAGCCGGATTATCTGTAGGGGGTATTGTATTGATATCAACTGGAATTGGAAGTTTAATTGGCGTTGGTCTTGAAGGAGCTAGCATTGCCACAGGACTGGCTTGCTTTGGTTTGGAAGCCATAAACAAGAGGTTTCACATGAAGTTAGAAAAACATGAAGCATTGAGTACGCTGGCCGGTGCAAAACTGAGTAGTATGAAACTTATTATAAGTAAGGCATTGGAGGACAATTATATTAGTGACAAAGAATTTAAGTGAGTCCAAGATGATTTGAATAACTACAAACAACTGAAATCTGAAATACAAAATAAAATGCGTAGTCAATCTCCTTTAAATATTGAAGAACTGAAGGCTAGTTTTTTAGCAGAGGGAAAAAGGATAGGGGTACAGGAAACCACAGAAAAACTTCAAGGACTTTTAGGAAAGTAAAAATCAGTTTTGGTAATCAAACAATATTTTTGTCATACACTTCACAGAGAGATGACACGCCACCTGTCTATTTGACGCCCACAGCTCCGCCAGAATATTTTTTAAAAATAACTTTTTTTTGTCTTTGTATCTTGTCAAATCTGACTCAGTATCTTGTGACTTGAGACAAGTTCTTGTAAGTAATTAATAAGTTCTTATGGTAAGTAATTAATAAGTTCTTATGGTAAGTAACTTTTAAAAACCTGCAGAGGTAACCTTTAAGTTACCTACAACTTGTAAGTTGTTTTTTGAAGTGCACACTAATGCCCGGCACATAAGGGCTGTCTAAAGTGATTGATCCAGTGCATTACCAGTGCAAGTATTTGATTGATACGTGCATTAGCAGACTATTTGGGTGCCAGACACAATAATAGCCCCGTATTGATTGATACGTCCATTAGCAGACTGGGTGATGGCTGTTGATTGATTATGACAGGAATGGCCAGGTAATTCTCTGGTGCTGCATTTTTCCAATCCTATTAGCATATCTTGGTAGCATTGAGCATACAGTTGGGGTCGTTTTTTCGACCTGTGCATTTCAGACCAGGACGCGTGCATATGGAGGGGGCTGTTTTTCGATTTTGTGAATATGAGATAAACACCTGTGAATTTCGAAACAGCCTGCGCGCATACAGACAACTCTGGAGATTTTTGTCAATATTATTGTGGCGTGGTGATTTATCAGTGTGTTACCGGCGGGCGGGTGGGGGGAAATCAATACTCTGCGATGTGCAGTCTGCATGGTTAAATGGGATTTATGTGTGTGTGTATGTTTGTTTGTGTGTGTATGTATGTTCCAGACAATAGACAATACAGTTGATGATTCTCAAGAGTAGGTGTGATAGAACTAGTGGGGATGCTAAGGTTTGTTTAACCAAAAGATCGCCGATCTTCTCCTGAGAATGTTAGCGCTGAGAGAGGTGAGAGATTTTGTGTTCAAAATTAAAGTTTTAGGGTATCTGTCCGGCTCATGAGGATCCGGAGCTTTTGTATTGTACATTTTTCTATCTCTCGCCGGCCGAATAGTCACTCAGACATGGCCGGCAACCCGGAAGTTAGCCTGGCACGGTAGTAGTAAACCCATTTAGCCCCAATTTGATTGCACTACTACCAACAGGAGATGGATCGACCATGATAATTCACGGGTAGTGCCAGATTAGCTTCATGCCGTCACTGAGGTGCCAAGGGCCTAATCAGTCTGGCACTACCCATGAATTATCATGGTCGGTCCATCTCAGTCCTGCAACTGGTACATAGTCGTTCAAGTCGGCGACACGGCCTCTAATGATTTGGGAAAAGCCGGCGACCTTGGGGTTAAATGGGTTAAGCGGCATAGACACGACTACTTAAACCCATTAACATCCTGAGGTGGAAGTTTTCCGCAGATCATTGTGAGTTGGTCACTGACAAGAGTGGGAAACCCACTGTGAGACGGGCCGCAACTGATGGCCCAACTGCAACTCCGAAGACTTAGCAGGGGCGGTTCGGTGTTGTAGGGGGGTGGGGGGGGGGGGCGTTGTCCCACACACGATCCCTCCCAACCCCCACCCTCCTTCGTCGGATATCACGCAGTTTGGCGAGTCAGTGGTGACCGAGAGTCTTCAGAGTCAGTCACACACAGCACTGGTGACACGCGCTCCTCCCCCCCCCCCCACCCCCCGCCCCCGTCCTCCCCGTTTTCGGCCACTGGAAAGGCAGATGCGGCTTAGGGGCTATGGATGGGCAGATCAGATGTGGTGAGATCCACCCCTGCTCAGGATTTTGTGGGTCTGACTGCCCAGGACTGACTGATCACAGTGCTGGAGTCCCACGGTCCAGGGCAATGATCGAGCGGACACTGACCCTTACTGGCAAGGCAGATGTCAGACCGGCAGGGGCTACGGATGGGCACGAGATTAGATGTGGTGACTGAGAAAGCCGATAAAGCATTTTCAGGAGCAGGGCCGAGGGCACCACACAGCTCATCGCCTCCCAGAGTCCAGAGGTGTGGAGAAGAGGCAGCGGGGGTTGGGCAGACCAGGCTGACTTTAAAAAGAACACGAGAGATCCAGAGCATAGCCGGTAACTGAAGCCGGCCAGACCAATATTGGTCAAGCTGTCCTGGCACCACCCTTGAACTATCACATTCAGTCTATCGCGGGAACTGTAGATGTAGCCTCCATAGGACCAACTCAGTTCCGATCACGGCAGTCAAGACTGACATGGGATCAGTCTCTGCGCTCGCACACCACCCATACCCATCAGAAGTCTTCCCAGAGTTTGAGCGCAGAGGTTATCCCATCTTACTGAAGGGAAGTCATTGGTCATATGGAGGCTACATTACAGTTCCCGCGATAGACTGAATGTGATAGTTCACTGAGGGTGGTGCCAGGACAGCTTGGCGCCCGTGGGCGCCAAGCTGTCCTGGCACCACCCTTGAACTATGTCACGGACTGACAGAAAGATGGTGGTTTAATTGTTTGTGATGTGGGTGTAGGTTATATATAATCTTGTTAACAGGGGAGGGGGGGGGGGGGTCTCCACTCACACTCTCATCATTGTAGCTATCAATCAACATCTCGTCCATCACATTTCTCAGTCTCACTCTGGAGAGGGACGTCTCGCATGCGTTCCCCACACACACGCATACATATCACTGATTACTACGAACTCAGTTGCTGAATTGCTAACTATGTTAATTATTTACATATAAACAATCAAACACTTGTAGCACTTAACTACTGTCAAAGTATCTTGTTATCTCGCTGTCAGTTCATCTTTGTTCTACCTAGTTCTGTTATTTCACTGTCTAGTTCTGTTCATCTCTTCGGTCTAGTTCTGTGCACAGAAATCAACAAGTCGCCTTACCTGGCCAGACTCTCTATTACGTGTTTATAGTTGAATTGTATACTGCTCGTGGCCTCGCTGTCGCTGAGTCTGTCAGCCGGTACTGAGTGGTCTCAGAATCCGTCAGTGTTCATGGGTTCAAGTAGACACTTTGCAATGGCATTAGTCCACACTTCAGTCTCTTGTTGATTTGATCACCTTCAGGTGAATCCATTTTGGAACCGGAACGGTTATTCACGATAACACAAGTTCACACCCCTGACTTTCCATCAGTCCATCTTCTCCCCACTTCTATCAGACCTCGTCTTTTAGTCTCTCAGCGTCTCACTCAGTGCCATGTTCCCAAGTCCTTTCTCTCTCAGCCCATGTCTCCAAGTGTTTTTGTTCTTCTTCGCTTCGTATATATCCACGAGTCTCTCACCCTTCCTCATTCTGTATTCCTACGCGATGTCATGAATGTTCATTCACATCTATACCGCATCAACTAACTTCAATAACTATATAACATATACTAAACATGCATTTCACACACCAGTCCATGCATCCAATCTAACCTAACACCCATATCACAACATTAATATAATTAATTTGTGAACGGACTATTTCTTTTCCAAATTCTGGAATTTCATCAGACACTACCGAAGTGAGTTCTTTGATAGACTCTGGCGGGAAAGTCCTGATTCCCTTCCCCGCTAAATAGTTCAAGTACCTATACATTTCCGCAGTACACATTTCCTCTTGTCAGCCGATGATAAGGTACTAACCGACTTTCGCCATTAGATAGTTTACAAGTCGCACGTGCAGGCATATCCGACCGTTTCCTGTTTCCGCTAACCCCATGACTTACTCGCACTATGCGATATAAATTTCCCTCAGTCATTCCATGATTTCGCTAGTACTTTATTTCCTAACCTTCTTACTCAATTATGAACATAATGTTGGTCCCTTGACAATTCCCCCCAACTACCAGACAATACTCCGTATTGTTTCTTTCTCACCTCAAGGGCCAAATATTATGACTAAACTCGATTTCCACATTATATACAGTTACACAACAGTGTCATCAAGACACACACGACTGTACCGATTTGGCAACTCAGTCTGAGATATTAAAAGTATCTCATCGACAAATACAACATCAAAATGATAGGGCTTTTGGAGTAGTAGATTTCACATAACAACAACAATTAAAAATATCAAAACTGCAAAGAGGCTTGGCCAATTCAGGTGTGGTGACCGACTCGGCTTTACGATCACTCGACCGCGTGGCGCGCATCTATTTCGGATTTCGCAACATTCCCGGCATTCTCTACATACATGCACATAAAACACAGCGACTGTCAAACTGATTATAACCGTGTTCACTTGTTCTGCCTTTGCAATTACACTACTCTACTCAAGTAGTCGGCACATACGTGTTCTTTTCCTGGTATGTATTTCACGTGGTATAGATACGGTTGTAAGGTCATCGCCCACCGCAGCACCCGACTGTTTTGCAGCTGTGCTTTTTGAAGGTAGCGCAGCGGCTGATGATCCGTTTCCAGGACGAACTCCTTCCCGTACAGGTATTTCTGAAACTTCTTCACTCCCCAAACCACGGCCAGACACTCTTTTTCTACAGTGGCATAGCCTTGCTCACATTTGCTGAGTTTTCGGCTGGCGTAGCGCACTGAAAACTTCTGTCCTTCATACTCTTGCAGGAGGACTGCCCAGAGGCGTCTGTCCGTAGGGTGAAGGATTTTGAAAAATCTGGTAGTTTCAGAATGGGGTAAGATCCCAATCTCTGTTTGATCGTGCAAAACGCTTTCTTGGCGGCGTCAGTCCACTCTACCTTGTTTGGCCTTCCCTTTTTTACCATGTCACTGAGAGGACTGGTGATGGTGGCAAAGTTTGGGATGAAATCCCGGTAAAACCCGACCAACCCCAGTAATGATCGGATTTGGGTTTTGGTCTCCGGCCTTGGTGTGGCCAGCATCCTTTCTACTTTCCCGTGTTTGGGCATTCAACTGTGCTCACTAATTATGAATCCCAAAAACTCTAAGTCTGGGTGCCCGATCTGACATTTGCTCGGCCTAGCCGTTAGCTTTGCTTCTTCCAGCCGTCGAAACACTTCTCTCAGGGTGGCAATGTGCTCTTCCCAAGTCTCCGTAGCGATGAGGATGTCATCCATAAAATTTACTACGTGTTTCATTCCCCTTAGAAGTTTTCGCATCATCCTAGTGAATACCGCTGGCGCATTCACCAAGTCGAAGGGCATCACCTTTAACTGATAAAGCCCGGATGGAGTGCTGAAAGCTGTGAGTTCTTTGTCGCTTCAGTAAGAGATATCTGCCAGTACCCTTTACTTAAATCGATCTTTGTGAAGTACTTGCTACCTCCTGTCGAAATGTCGGCGTAGAGGTCTTCAATGCTTGGCATCACTTCAGCGTCTGTCTTTGTCACGTCATTCAGTCTTCGTAGTCCACGCAGAATCAGTGGTCTCCTGTCTTCTTCCTTACAATGACCACAGGCGCCCGGTAGGGAGAATTAGAAGGTTCGATGACTCCCATTTCCAGCATCTTGCTGACTTCTTCATTGATAACCTCCTTCGTGGCATAAGGCACCGGATAGCCTTTTGCTTGTACTGGAGTTTTGTTGGTGAGTTCTATGTGGCATGTCTCTAGGGTCATCTGCCCCGGCTTTTCAGTTAGTGTGTTTCTAAATTCCTCGCACAGCAGGCGCACCTCTTCCTTCTGATTTTCTTTCAGATTCTTGTAGATTTCGACCAGTGTTTCCCGGCCACCGCACTCCCAGATCACGATTTCTCCCTCCATCTCTGGGTCTTGCTCTCCCGTGTCGATCACTGCAGCTCCTCCCTGACACTCCGTGGCGACATCTTTGGGCTCTCTTTCCGTGTACTGTCTGAGCATGTTGATATGGAAGACCTTCTGCTTGCCATTTACGTCTAGCTTATAGTCATGCTGCCCCTTTTTCTCCAGTACACGAAACGGCCCCTTCCAGTGCATCAACATCTTGTTATGGTCAGTGGGTAAGAGCAGTAGAACTTTGTCGCCTGCGTTCAACTGACGAACTTTCGCTCGTTTGTCAAAGTGTTTCCTGTACACCGCACTGGAGTCCCTCAGGGCCTCTTGTGCGAACTTGCAGGTGTCTTCCAGTCTGCTCCTGAGGTCTACCACGTACTGATAACCTCTTCTTCTTCCTCTTCATTTGTCCACAGTTTTTTCAAGATGGTCACGGGTCCTCTGACCGTTCTACCGTACAATAGCTCGAAAACCCTAGACTCTCTTGTGGTGCCTCACGGTATGCAAACAACGCGGCTGGCAAATAACGATCCCAGTCCGTTGGTCTCTCTTCGCACATCTTCTTCAACATCCCCTTCAACGTCCCGATAAACCTCTCTACTAGCCCATTACACTGTGGATGATACGAGGTAGTGTGTAGTTGCCTTAACCCCAATAATCTGCTGACCTCCCCTATCAGTTCCGACGTAAACTGGGTTCCTCGGTCGCTCAAAATCTCGTTGGGCACTCCTACCCTGGAAAATATTTCCACTAGCGCCTCGGCCAACCTCTCTGTCTCGATAGACATCAGAGCCACTGCTTCTGGGTATCTCGTAGCATAATCTACGACTGTCAAGATGTACCGGTTTTCGGCGCTTGAAATTGGTACTATTGGTCCGATAAGATCAACTGCTACACGGCGAAATGGCGAGTCAATCAAAGGGACGCTTCCCAATGGTGCCTCAGTTCTTCGTTTTTCCCTTTGGTGCCGTTCTCTGGCACGTGTCACACGAGGAACAAAACCTCTTGATGTCCGCTATGATCCCCGGCCAGTAGAAACTACTCAGGATCCTGTCCGCGGTCTTTCCCTTACCTAAGTGACCTGCCATCAGACCTTCGTGGCCGATCGACATGACGGTGTCCCTGTACTTGGCTGGGACAATCAGCTGAGCCATCATCTTCCCTGACTTATCGCTTATGAACTGACGATATAGTAGACCCTTCTTTTAAGAAATAACTCACCCGGCCCCCTCTGATCTCCTTATCTCCCCCAGCCTTAACCTCACCGAACAGCTTGTCCAGTGACCTATCCCGTGTTTGCTCCTCCTTAATTTCTGTAGTGGTAGCGTCACGTTAACGCCCCGCTTTTGCTCAGAGATGATGAGTGGCTTCGGCCCTTTTAATTCTCTCTTTTCTTGCTCTCTAGTTTTCACCGCGGCTGCCAGTGAAAATGAGGGGTCTGGGTCACCAGGTCCCCTTGCTCCTGGGACATTCCCTAGAATTAAATCATACAGCGGGTTAGGCATTACTAGTGCCTCGACCTGTCCGCTGAAGAAGAATGGTGTGCGCACGGAAACTATTGCTGTCGCAAATTTCCGCACCGTCCCGTCGACTAAGAACACACTTCCGAACCTCCCCTGTCATCTCTGTCTTTCTCACAAGACTCTCCCGCACTACTGCCCCCGAGCAGCCTGTGTCACGCAACACATGCACCTTTCTGTCTCCAATCTTTCCCTCACGCACGGGCATCGTGTCCTCCGTGTCCGAGCTACAGAAGCCCGACACGACAAAATATCCGTCATCGCGGCACGGTGAATCAATCACGCCGCCTCCTCCTATTTGAGCCCCTGGCTCCTCATATTTCACTACCCGCATCGCCGCAGTCTTCTGTGGCCTAGCTCGACAGTCTCTCGCAAGATGACCTGTCTTGCCGCAAATAAAGCACCCACGTCTATCCGGCGGTCTGTCCCCGTTTGCTTTCGGAAATCGCGGCCCTGTCGCCGGCCCTGACTGAACTAAATCCCGGCGGATTGGACCCACAGCCCCGTTGGCTGCTGGTGCTGGTCGCTTATCTTTTGGTTTTTCTTGAATTTCCGACGATCTTCGCCGCAAAGGATTCATATCCGCTCTAGCGGCCTCGCGATAATGTTCTGCTGCTTCGAGCAGTTCCGCCACCGTTCTAAGTTTTCGCTCCCTAAGGTGGATGGCAAGTCCTGACGCGCATTCGGTGAAAATTTGTTCGCGGAGGATTAATTCCCGCAGATCGCCGTAAACACTCTCTGCACCACTCAGTTCGACCCACTTGTCGAAGTAATGAGTGAGACGGACGCCGAACGGACTGTAGGCGCGCCTCCCGAAATTTCCGGCGGAAGCCCTCTTCGGTGAGCTCATAGGTGCGCAAAATCGAATCCTTGACCTTATCATAATCACCTCTCATTTCAAGTCCCGAGGCAGAGTGGACACGACATCCAACGCCTTTCCTGTTAGCAGAGCTGACAGGCTGATGGCCCATTCTTGCTCTGGCCATCCCTCTAGTTCTGCAAACGTTTCGAATCTGCTAATAAACGCATCGATAGAGTCTGTCGTCTGACAGAACTTCGGTAACTGCGGTCTCGGCGCCGCCCTTCGCTCACCTGTACCCAAACTGGCCTCCTCACGTCTTCTGTCCAGTTCTAACTCTCTTCCTTTCAGTTCTGCTTCTATCTTTAACTTCTCTGTTTCAAAGACAAGTTTTTCTTTTGCCGCCGCCATCTGTTCACTCTCAAACTTTCTCCTTTCTGCGCTGTCATCAAGTTTCTTTCAACTCTCTGTTGAGTCTCTATGAACTTTTTTAGTTCCTCGCACTGGTGGCTAACTCCTTCCCCATACTCATCAACTTTTCGAGAAGCGTAAAACTCTCTTCCGCCATATTGTTCAGTTTCTTGTCGACACCCTGTGTGACAGACTACTGAACAATATCTCCCCTGGTTACGCTCCCCTTCGCTACAATGCCGCTCGCCGTGTTCGCCTGCGAGCACTCGTGTAGTACGTAGATTAACCCCCTGTCTACTGGGACCGAAATGTTTAACTTCCGCTAGGCACCATGCACCTAATCCCAGACAACTTAATTATATTTCCCCGCACCCAGAAGGAACCTGTGCCATAAGTTATAGCTTCTATAACAACACTTGGTTAGAGCCTCGCTCACTGTCCCCGACAGACAGCCTTCAACATACACCACAAAAACAATACCAGCAATAACGAAGAACTAATAGGACAATTAATTAGGAGACTAATTAATTAGCATGCAATTAGTGGACACTTTGTCCTAGCACTACGTCTAGCGCTAACTTCGCTTTCCCGTCTTAGACTATATTTTGGGCCAAATCATCCTGGCAGGCTCGCCAACTTTGTCACGGACTGTCGGAAAGATGGTGGTTTAAATGTTTGTGATGTGGGTGTAGTTATAATATAATCTTGTTAACAGGGGGATCTCCACTCACACTCTCATACTCTCATCATTGTAGCTATCAATCAACATCTCGTCCATCACATTTCTCTCACTCTGGAGTGGGACGTCTCGCATGCATTCCCCACACACACGCATACATATCACTGATTACTACGAACTCAGTTGCTGAATTGCTATGTTAATTATTTACATATAAACAATCAAACATGTAGCACTTAACTACTGTCAAAGTATCTTGTTATCTCGCTGTCAGTTCATCTTTGTTCTACCTAGTTCTGTTATTTCACTGTCTAGTTCTGTTCATCTCTTCGGTCTAGTTCTGTGCACAGAAATCAACAAGTCGCCTTACCTGGCCAGACTTTCTATTACGTGTTTATAGTTGAATTGTATACTGCTCGTGGCTTCGCTGTCGCTGAGTCTGTCAGCCGGTACTGAGTGGTCTCAGAATTCCGGCGTCAGTGTTCATGGGTTCAAGTAGACACTTTGCAATGGCATTAGTCCACACTTCAGTCTCTTGTTGATTTGATCACCTTCAGGTGAATCCATTTTGGAACCCGCGGGAACGGTTATTCACGATAACACAAGTTCACACCCCTGACTTTCCATCAGTCCATCTTCTCCCCACTTCTATCAGACCTCGTCTTTTAGTCTCTCAGCGTCTCACTCAGCGCTAAGTTCCCAAGTCTTTTCTCTCTCAGCCCATGTCTCCAAGTGTTTTTGTCCTTCTTCGCTTCGTATATATCCACGAGTCTCTCACCCTTCCTCATTCTGTATTCATACGCGATGTCATGAATGTTCATTCTCATCTATACATCAACTAACTTCAATAACTATATAACATATACTAAACATGCATTTCACATCCAGTCCATGCCGAATCTAACCTAACACCCGTATCACAACAATAATATAATTAATTTGTGAACGGACTATTTCTTTTCCAAATTCTGGAATTTCATCAGACACTACCGACTGAGTAAGTGAGTTCTTTGATAGACTCTGGCGGGAAAGTCCTGACTCCCTCCCCCGCTAAATAGTTCAAGTACCTATACATTTCCGCAGTGGTGACACATTTCCTCTTGTCAGCCGATGATAAGGTACTCAAACCAACTTCATTTCGTCATTAGATAGTTTACAAGTCGCACGTGCAGGCATGTCCGACCGTTTCCTGTTTCCGCTAACCCCATGACTTACTCGCACTATGCGAAATAAATTTCCCTCAGTCATTCCATGATTTCGCTAGTACTTTATTTCTTAACCTTCTTACTCAATTATGAACATAATGTTGGTCCATTGACAAACTATCACGGTCAAACTTATTTCATGTTAATGTATATCGGAACTTAAGGGCCGCTCAGCCATTCTGGAATTCTATTCCTGCAGAAATCAGAAATGTAAAGACGCTCACCTCATTTAGGGTCAGCCTCTTCAAACACGTAGAATCTCTGAGGTAATCTAATCATTACAGTACAGGGATAAAGGCTTGTGCGTGTGTTCAGGTGTGTGAATGTGCGTGTGTGTGAGTATGTTTGTGTGTATGTGTGTGTGTGTGTGAGAGAGAGAGAGATAGAGAGAGAGAGAGAGAGAGAGAGAGAGAGAGAGAGAGAGAGAGAGAGAGAGAGAGAGAGAGAGAGAGAGAAAAAAAAAAAAATATATATATATATATATATATATATATATATATATATATATATATATATATATATATATATATATATATATATATATATATATATATACAGTGGACCATAATATCTGAGTGCCAAGAGTACATTGAATACTGCATGTACTGTGTACAATGTTTCTGCCTTCATATGTGTGTACGCGATATTTTGGGGCACGCGCTCACGAATCTGTATGTGTGTGTGTGTGTGTGTGTGTGTGTGTGTGTGTGTGTGTGTGTGTGCCAGTGTGTGTGTGTGTGTGTCAGTGTGTGTGTGTGCCGGTGTGTGTGTGTGTGTGTGTGTGTGTATGTGTCTGCATGCTGTGTGTGTGTGTGTGAGGGAGAGATAGAGAGAGAGAGAGAGAGAGAGAGAGAGAGAGAGAGAGAGAGAGAGAGAGAGAGAGAGAGAGAGAGAGAGAGATTAATTAATTAATTGTACATTGCTTAACGTCCCGACAGCAACAAGGCTTTCTCAGGACGTGCCTGCACTGCTTGTGAAAAAAAAACAAAACAAAATATTGAATGTATGTCGCCAGCCGGTCCACTACGTTAAATAAACCTACAACATGGGGCCTAAATAAAGCTAAAACCATTTGGCAACACACATCCAATATCAAGAGCTACAGGCAGTGCAGACAGTAGGAAGAGTTTTAAAAAGGCAAATACAGATGAATGGACCTCGGGTAGACAGAAACACATGCCCCAGAATAGAAAGGAAAATCCACCCTGTGGGGCTGACCAGGGTGACCCTGGGAACTAAAAAGTACCTAACCCCACCCAAGTCCCCCAGGGCAGACCCGGGTGGGGTTGAGAGAGAGAGAGAGAGAGAGAGAGAGAGAGAGAGAGAGAGAGAGAGAGAGAGAGAGAGAGAGAGAGAGAGAGAGAGAGAGAGAGAGAGAGCACCTATACATTTACCTTTGCTGTATGAATTCTAATGTACTTAATGATTTTCTGTGTAATGCATTACTTTGCATTTTTACTCATTTTATATTTTTGTGCGTACGCGTTATACGAGTATGACGGTATGTCTGGAGTGCGTGTCCGAGAGCGTGTGTGTGTATGTGTGCGTGTGTGTGTGTAAGTGAGTGCGTGTGTAAGTTTGTGTTTGTGTGTGTGTCAGTGTGCGTGCGTGCGTGCGTGCATGCGTAATTGTGGTGTGCATGTGTGTGTGTGTGTGTGCGTGCGTGCGTGCGTGCATGCATGAGGTGTGGTGTGGACGTGGATGCGTGCGTACCGGAGTGCGTGTGTGTGTGTGAGCGTGCGTGTGCATGCGTATGTGCGGGCGTGCATGCGTGAGCGAGTGCATGCATGCGTCAGCGTGTGGTATGTGTATGTTTTCATGTCTATGTCATTTATGTAGTAGATGTAGCAACGGCAAGTTTGAAAACTGGTCCTGTTACCAATAAGTTACTTCTACCGTTGGAAAATAAAGGTTCATTGTTCATTGTTCATTGACCGGGACCGCCCCCCCCCCTCCTTTCCCACTTCCACCGAAGGGGTCAATTTTGCCATAAACGAGGCGTGACTGATTCCCAATGCGCAAATGGTCATCGGGGCGACGTCGACGCCAGTTGGCCCGCGCACGGCCGCCCGCTCAGCGTAAATCTCAGTATCCAGCCCAGTGAAAATCCCGATGGCCCAGCGCGAATCCGTCCGGCGAGAATCTCAGGGGGGAAGGGGGGAGGGAGGGATCAGTTACCTCGAGGGGGAGGGGGTCCAACTTGTTATTTGGGACCTTCAACCTGATCATGATTATATAAGGCCTCCCCGACGCTAGACCTTGCCGAAAAATTGAAAAAGCGGAACGGGGCGGGGCGGGGTGGGGTGGGGAGGGGGGGGGGGGTAGGCTGGGGGGGGGGGGGGGAGGGAGCGCGTACGTCAGTGTTAAGTATCTCACCATTCGCCAAAATATCAAACAAGGGGGGGGGGGGGGGGTCTCTGAAACACCCCCAAAAGGGACTTTGTCACAGCATTTAAAACAAAAACAACTGTGGGTTCTGGAACCCTCCCCCCCCCCCCCCCCGATCCACCCCTGAATCTAGTACTACCCGGCGGTAAAACCGGCTGAACTAAACTGATCGGTCCGACTGGCGGCGATTCCAATCCATAACATCAGTAAGACCTACCGTACTGAACTGATCTGCCCAGTGTATGCCCGCGGCGTCTACGCAACGTCGGCACTAGGTTGATCAACCGGCGCAGCCTTGGTATGGTATGGTATGGTATGGTATGGTACGGTATCTCCAAGGCGCACATATCCATCTAATTAAAGATGCTCAAGGCGCCGCCATAGGGATGGAAGCTGAAGCCGCTTTGAAAGCCTGCTGCTAGTTAAGCGCTACTTTATGTGCAAACCTCCACCCGGCTATTAACTTTGGTGCATGTGAAATATTTCTGTTTCCATTTCAGTCACCGGCCCTCTTTTCGATTAGCGGTAATGGGATTTTTAACGTGCGCACTTGATGATTATGCGTGCTGTGCACACGAAGGCGAGACAGGCAACCGTAAGTCGAGTCTGTGACGTAAATGTGACTCGATGGAAATGAGGAAAAGTCCACATCCCATTCCTGCCCACCAGGGGATTCGAACCCGGGATCTTACGACTGCCAGCGCAGTGTCTTATCCACTAAGCTACGTCCCCTTGTCTGAATCCAGCTTAGGAAATCGTAGTCTCGGCGAACAGCCTCACTGAGTGGATTCACAACTAACCATGAATCACACGGGGCAGCCTGAGTGTAGATTTTCACTCTCTGTAAATCTAACACCGGTAGGGTTCGCCCTAACATGTTAACCTTTTTCTTCCTGATAGACTATTGCTTGAAATAAATTTGACAAAAATCATAGTTCAAGGGTGGTGCCAGAATAGCTTGGCGCCGAAGGCGCCACTGAGGCTATTTTTTGCACCAACCTTGAACGAAAATGGTCGATCAATCTCAGGCTAATCTGTACTGATGATGTAGCCTTCAGAGGACAACAAGCAAATATTAAAAAATTCAGCTTCAGGATGTAATGGGTTAAATATGTTTGACCCCTTCAGCCACACTGACTTCCCCTCGGAGATGAACTAGAAGAGCACAGAAAACGCCGGAAAAATGAACTTGAAACTGATAAGCAACAGCCATGCAATTTCCTCAGCCTGGCCTTCAAAAATCGTCCACGCTAAACTGATCCCGGGTCGATTTGGCGTGGCGGGTTACACTGGAGTGTTAACCCTTATCATTCGGAATACACCAGTGTGCGAAATAAGTTTGACTAAAATAGTTCAAGGGTAGTACCAGAATAGCCTGGCGCCTGTAGGCGCCAAGCTATTCTGGCACCACCCTGGAACTAAAGCCAATGATTGGTTATCCATATATGTAAGTACTATAATGTAGCTTGCGTATGGCAGTGTACAAATTTGAAGCTTTTAGCCTCAGTATGATATGGGTTAACTGAAACCGTGCCCTGGCGGGGCAGGGCGTAGCTCGTAGTCCAAGCGCATAGGAGCCGGGCAAATAAGTGACCCTGGGCCTGTCCGGCCCAGTTAGGCAGGACGAGGCGGGGGCGCGGCGGGACTGGGCGGACGGCGGCCGTGGGAAAACCGGCGAAGGTATTTTTCAAAAGAATTACTGACATGTCATAGATTTTAGAAAGAACGCGGCTCAGCTACAATAATTGTCAGTGCTGGCTTAAAGTTAACGTCATGACAATGCGTCATACTGCAAGCAATAAAAATGATTACGCATTATCATCCCTTTACGTCACGAACTGATTTTTGGGGAGATTTTCACCGACTTCACGCAACGTTTCAGCCGGCTCCACAGAAATACCACAGAAATCGTCTTTCGCTCATTGTACAGCGGTAAGTTTTTTTTGCCACCGATTTTAGTTGACGTAAACTTGTCGATATGTTGGATATAAAGCGGCATGTTCCAGGAGGTGACTGCAGACGTGCTTTGAAAAAACTTGAAAACCCACAAAAACACACACATCCAAACAAACAAACAAACAAACAAACAAACAAACAAACACACAAACAAACAAACAAACAAACAAACAAACAAACATCGGAAGAAAAAACCAACCCGCATGCCTAAAAAAGACAGACTTCGACTCAGTGGTAACACTGACTGAGACGCTGAATCTGGTCAGTCGTGACAGCTCTTGACATTTTAATTTCGATTTTTAAAGATACTGCTACTACCCGCCTACGATGGCAATAAGTCAGCAGTTATTTGCGGTTGTCATTTTGAACAGGAGACATTACAATATGCTTAGTGTGGTTCAGTGATTCCGGGTTGGCTCAATGCAGCTCAGGTTGTAAAGTCGCACGACTGCCGGAGCCGCGGGGCGTCCGTGCCTTTGGTCAAAACATCTCGATCAGAACTGACTGGCACTAGTGTTGGAACCCGGTTCCTGTCAGGGGCGGCTGATCAGTACCTTCCTGAGCTGTCTTCAGTTTCCATCTTTTTATTTGGGACCTTAAACCCGCTCAGCCCAGAGGCCGATCCGTGCTTTCCACTCAGTGGCCGAACAAATCGAAAATCCGGTGGCGGAGGCCGCGGGGGGAGGGGGGGGGAGGAGGGGGGGGGGAGGAGAGGGGGGAGGGATGAGGGGGGGAGGAGAGGGGGGAGGGATGGGGGGGGGAGGGGGGGGAGCCATGTGAGGAAATTAAAGGAGGAGTACGGGAGGGGCGGGAGGGAGGGACTGACTTGAGGAGGGGAGCAAACTCCAAAAGGGACTTAAGCTGGCATTTTCAAATATGTTTTGGGGCCGTTCCCGGGCGGGGCCAGGAGTTTCTGACATGGCAGTGTCTTGCGTTACACATTAAGTTACACACAGTCGGTGTCTTGTGTTACAATGTCAGTGTTTGTCATTTTCAACGTCTCCGGCGCTAGGAAGGTCACGTGACCGGACGATGACTCCATGAGATTACCGTCTGAGGAAAGTGAACAATCAGTTCACAGGAATTCCCAGTCAGTACCTATGATAACTTGAGCACTTACTCAAAATGCCGGAACGCATTTTTGTGCACAGTAAGAGATTTTCATGAGCCCGACTTGTGCGGCTCAGATCATCACCGTGATGAGCCCCTGGGGTCGGTTGCATTGAAACTGTCTCAACTTTTCAGTCTAGTTTCAGGCTCTCTTAGATTAAATAATCTCTTCAGGATTTCTCGGGGTGCATGCACTCATAACGATCCGGCAGTGTGCCTGAGCTCTTTGAGTGTGGATATTTCAAAGTGTTTGGCTCTGGTACAACGGCGGCTCCACTGGAGTATATATAGGAAGAAACTGTATGTCACATTAAACTAGGCCGGCGAATCGAGAGGGGGTTCTAGGGGTTCCAACCCCCCCCCCTCCCCCAGGGCAACAATTCTTTAAAATGCTATAACAAAGTCCCCTCTTGGAAATTTGGACCCCCCCCCCCCCCTCCGCCCCACCTTTTCTGCTTTTCGATAATTTCGGCGGGTGGTGAGAAAGTGTAAGAGGTCTGGAAAGTGAGAAAAAAATGAGAAAAAATGATGAAAACCTGGCGCAATTGCCTTCCTCCCGCCCCTTCCTCCCCCCCCCCCGTCCCCTCCCCCTCCCCGCACGGCCGTGCCGCGCGGGCCAACTGTGGCTGACGTCGGTCCGATGGTCTTTTGATCAGTCGTCTTTCAGTTTAGTGTGACAGGTCGAACTGAGATCCCAAACAACAATTTTTTTTCCCCATCCCCCCCCCACCACCAGGTAACTGATCCGCATTTGTACACCTTGCAAAGGCCATCGGGCCGACGTCGGTCGCCGTTGGCCCGCCGGCACGGCTGTGCCGCGCGGGCCACGCCGGCGGCTGACATCGGCCCGGTGCCCCGCGGCGCGTGCCGTCCCATTAACATTCACCCGCACACCAGGAAGTAGGTTCGACCTGATAGTCAGGTGAGCCGAATAGCTTGGCGCCTGGCGCAGCTATCTGGCACCCTTGACTTCGGTCGATCTGTGTCCGCATGCATGCAGTCTTCAGAGGACAACGGCAAAATTTAAGGATTTCCGTGTTGGGGTAGAATGAGTTAAGGGTGGTCTGTTTAGAAAAGGGCTATTGGGACGCTATATAGGTGAGCTTGTGATGATATGGGTCGGCTTCATGTTTGTAATAAAAAGACCAAATGCTAGTCCCCGATCACTTCTGTGCCAGTGTCAGGACATAAAACTGAATAAACGTAACCCTTGTACTGTCGCAGGTCCAATAACATGGCACGACCTGTCTGTAGGCTGTAAAGACCAGCAGACACAGTGTGCGTCGCACAGCTGATCTATAAACAGTGAAGCAGCAGGTCAGACCAGGATCCCGCCTAAAGGAAAAAAGATATAGGGTAAAACCAGCTGGCCTCCCACAGATAGTGCGGGTCTCGGGGGGACGGGGAGTTGGATTTGGTCAGGTCAGCGATAAAGGCGCGCCTGCCTCTCTGAAATCCAGCTACTTCCCAATTTATAGATAAAGAAAGTCAGTGCTGTTGCTATATTAAATCCTATTTTTTAAAGTATGGTAGACGTATATATAAACTTTTACTAAGAATATTTAAACTTGTTTTAAATTTATTGTAATCACAAATGATGTATATATACATATCTAAAATTCGAATTTTTTAAACTTTTTACATAGCTGGACCTGAGTCTTAACCTTGATATTAAATATTAAAATAAATTATATTCCTTTTCCATACAAGGACAGTTGTTGTTTTTCTTTTTAAACAGTGATGAAGAAATAGTGTGGCGTATTTTATAACTTAAGTATTGATATAATAATTTTTTTTTTTTTACTGTTTGTTGTCCTTGTTAACTTAAGTAAAAGCGCTAGTCTCTGATCACTTCGGTGCCATAGGGACAGAATAAGGGATAAAATGAATGAATGGGTCGGCTTTTGCGCATTGGGTCACGGTTTCAGTTGTGACAGGTCCAACTGAGGTCCCAAACAAGACTAAAGGTTGCCCTCCCCCCCCCCCCTCCCGGTAACTGATCCGCTCTTGTACACTGTAACACAAGACACTGTATGTCACCTACAATGTCATAACACAATACTGAATCAGTCGGTTGCCGACACTGACACTGGATGTCACATACAGGTCCCGCATGTCGGCACTGAGTGGCCCCGGCCTTCAGTGTCACAAGTTATTCAATGCTGATGTCTAAAGTCAAACTCATGCCAAGTAAAATCACTGACATTTTCAGTAATATATAGTATGGCTGCGCAGAAGATAATTTTTGGTTCACGCGGTGTGATAGCAAAGTGAGTCTATGCAATGGCGGGCTAGTGCGGGTCGTCCATCCCGGCGTCACATGATCAGTCAGTGTCGGCCGTCGTCCCAGCGCACGTGACAAAATTTTAACCGGTTGGCTTATTCTCGCCCTGTAGTCAAGCCAGGCTATTATCTATATAGTTTGTCCAAGGCGGCCGGGTACTTCAGCTGTGGCAAGACCTACTGTCTATACATACCATTTCAGTGACCTTGCTCAAAGGTCAAGACAGGTAATAAAGAAAAAAAAGGCATATTTGGACACTAATATTAGCAAACTGTCTTATCTCAAATACCGTTTTCAACTTCAAACCCAAACTTGGTACAGACTTACTTGAGGCCGGGAAGAGTCAGTCTCAAGTTTCAAGTCTATGACTAACTTGGCGGCGGAACCCTCGGAAAGGTCAAGGGCCTGTCCCAGGAGGCCGGCCATATATAACATAGGTCAAAACTTAAGGATTATTTTAAGAACAATTGTTTTTTTTCTCAAATGACGATACTATTTTCAACTTGAAACCGAAACGTGGTACAGAGATACCTGATGGTAAGACCTTTTCTATGCATATTTGCCAGGATGACCCCGAGTTCAGAAAGGTCAAAGCGGCCGGTCACAAGACTATCCGCAGTGTTGAAAAATGTTTAAATGAATTTCCGATTTTTTGGACAAAATTTACTTTTCAGTTTTGGATCGGTCATACACGTGAGCCATAAGCGCTTTGCCATTCTTGCTTTTATTGAGATGACGGACTAGGCCGGGTCGGTGTGCGGCGGCGGGGCAGGCCGGGGCCGGCAAGGGAGAGGGGGGGGGGAGGGCGAGGGGTGGTGGTGGGTCAGTGATGGGGGGCCGGCTTAGGCGGCTACTGTCACTGCAGCTTCACAAAGCTAAGACTTGAACCATCACGATGTATGACACTTTTTAAACGAATCACGAAATTGGTCTTTTACGATGTTCTTCAACCACGTGTCACAATTTTACAAACAAACCATCCCCCCCTCTCCCTTGGCCTATTTAATTCCCCAACAAGTTATGACTTTGCACAAAATAAAATAAGCCGTATTAATTTATTGAATATTCTTTGTCATTTGTACATTATCTCGAAATTTATAGATACTAATATACTAAAAACAGTGTTAAATATATTCAGCTAGTTTCTACGTTGTTCCGATTCATACTTTACATTCACTACAACAGCCGTGCGAGAGAACGGACTGGGAAACTCTTCCACGTCGAACGCATGCCACTCTATCAGAAAACCAAGATCGTAATTGTGCTGACGGAAGACAAAGCTTGGTTGGTAGCCGTTGATAATACACTCACTCTACATTTAACAATGCACAGTATTATATGAATTTGTGACATTTGTTACCATACACGGTTGCTTACTTTGACACTAAACCGGTTTTTGCCTGCGTGCTCTTTCTCTGCAGTGTGGAGTTCGGCCTTGACATTGTGTGAATCATTTATGCATTTTCACCGATTTTTTTCGAAAACATCTGTTTATTTAACCACATTTAACGAAGGTAAAAGTGCTACTGAGGTAACCGTTCTAACGTTTGTAGCTGATGCGAGAAAAATAAAGCCAAATTCATCATGGTTAGTTGCATTAAGGCCCGGCACTCCATAGCCACGGCATGGCATGATGGTAGGTAGCTAGCTGGAATCCATGCGACGGTGCGAAGATACACGTGCACATGCCAACGTGTTAGACTTACACTTGCATACATAAATAACCCCATTTATAAGTTCGTGTGTTTTGTTTGGGGTTAGACTCGAGGGAACAATATCTTGACTAATCAAAGCATCACGAAGTTAATGCAAAAGTTTGCATTACTAATTATTTTCAGTCATGTTTCCATTGTCTACTATAGTACCAAGAAGGGTAAGACTAAGAAATTTTCATCTGTAGACAAAGATAAGAAATTTCGTATAAATGTGCACTCATCATCTTCTCAGTATAAAATGTGTGCTGAGGGTTGAAATGCATAATTTTTGCTTTTGATGCTTAGTCTATGTTTTTTGTAATTAAACAAAAACTGGTGTGATATCTGCAAAGTGCAAATGCGTGCCTATGTAGGACACATTATCACTATCAGAATACTTTAAAAATTTCATTTAAGTTCTGTGTCAGTTTAACACTTTTCATCCTGATAGCACTTTTGCTTAAAATAAATTTGACCATGACTATGGCATGACTTGATAGTTAAAGGGTGATGCCAGAATCAGCTTGGTGCCTACAGCACCAAGCTATTTTGGCACCACCCTTGGAAGTAAAATGGTTGATCTATCTCCCAGTCTGTTTTGTAGCCTTCATAGGACAATAAGCACATTTTTAAACAGCCTCAGGAGGTAATGAGTTAATGCAGAAATTCTGTCATCACGTATTTTTAATTTTACATACATTTCCCAAACAAAATGATGCACAATTTATTATGTGCCTCAGAAAGCATTCGGTATAATTGAGCCATAGTACCAAGTACAAGTGAGATAAACCCATTCATTGTTATACCGGAAGAATAAAACTTGTATCAATTGGCGTTTTGTTTGTCATCTTGCGCGTGAATAAGTAATGTGACACCAAGTTCATTCCATTTATTAGTGATGCAGCAAGGCCTCAGAGATGGTCATAGTCTGATTGTATGGCTAAACAAATGTCAGATTAATGCAGACACCATTGTTCAAATGTCTTATGAATTTGCTTTGAGTTTGAAGCATTCAGTGTCTGATTACGTTTTCTGTCACCTTAGACTTTGTTTGCTTATTTTCATACTTAGAGTAAAGAAATCTGTCGAGGTCTAGCTGTTTCCTAGACAATATCATTAGCAGCACCTCAATTGGCCTGTCTTACAGCATTTACCTACCTATGGCTAGGATTGTGCAGTGATTCCTAGCAAACTGTTCTGGAAAGGTTTAGCTGGAATAGTGGAAAGTCTTGACGGTTTCTTTTTTATTTACTTTTGAAGATTTCACGACATTTGACACCATAGCGGGTGTAGGAGACGTTCAACTTTAGGCCAGCGCATTCTTATTGCAAGTGGCAGGACAACATGGAGAACAACAATTCTTCAGCTGCTGATGCCGAGCCCAAGCAAGCCAGTGAGGCACCCTCCAGCAAGCAGATGGACCCTGGTAAAACTGCTCTAGACAGCAGTGGAGTTGGTAAGTTATGTGTTCATCCTGTATGGCTAGAGTTGTCTAGGTGGCGTGCAAACCCATGTGCTGCACGTTGCCAGTGTGCAGCGACCATTCCCGCTGTTGGGAGGCGGGGGGGGCTAATGTGCGCTGGGGCCTATGGCCCCGTAGTGTTAGCATGGGTGACAGTCTTCAGTCCTGGGGACTGATTCAGCTTTTTCAAATTCCCCAAAAGCTTCATCTTGGCTGCTTTTTGGTTCAGACTTTTTGGCGGATTTCTGCTTAAATGAAGCTGCCAATCCGCCAAAGAAAAAAAATTCTGCCGTTTTTTTTGTTGTTGTAAAGTCACTTTAACGTGGCAGATATCTCCATACCGCGTATTCAAAATTGAGCGAGGTGTTAGCTTTAGCTCGCACAGGTCGCTTCCGATCTTTAGTGGTAGTCGTAGTCTGGTCAAAATATGGTGGAGAGAAAAATACTTAAATGCGGAGACAGAATAGACGATTCTGGAGCCAAGAATATTTGGAGATGGACTTGGCTTGAGAAAACCATAAACGACGAGCTCCTCGCTCAGTGTATTCGCAATGTACATTTTAAAAATTTTCTGGGGAACCATGCCCCCGGGCCCCCCTAGTGAAAAGGGGTTTTTCCTCTTTTTTTTTTATTATGAGTAATTCCATGCTCGGGTGGGGTTAACTACTTTTTAGTTCCCAGGGTCACCCTGGTCAGCCCTACAGGGTGGGTTTTCTCCTCTATTCTGGGGCATGTGTTTCTGTCTGCACTTGGTCCATTCACCTGTATTTTCCTTTTTTATACTCTATCTACTGTCTGCGCTGCCTGTAGCTCTTGATATTGGATGTGTGTTGCTAAATCATGGTCTTACTCTTAGGTTTATTTAGCGTATTAGACCGGCTGGCGACATACATTCAATATTGTTTGGTTTTTTTAATTTTGTTTTTTTCTCAAGCAGTGCAGGCACGTCCTGAGAAAGTCTTGTTGCTGTCGGGACATTAAGCAATGTAGTTTTATGTACAACCGATCTGACTATACAAGGGAGAAGAGCAGAAATTTCTTTAATTTTACAGCATTCAAACTTCATATAGTTTAAACAAAACTTTGTCTTGCATGCAGCATTTTTGTCAGACGTACTAACTACTATGAACATTTATGAAGGAGAAGCTGCAAAAGTATTAACCCTGTATTTGCCTGGAGTAAGTAACTTGAACCTGTTCAGTGCTGAGAAAATGTGAACACCGCCCAACTGCAAGGGGTATAGATCCTCCTGAGCCTCCACAGTTGCAGGGGCTCATGAGGATCTCTGCCTCTTGTTTACACCAGTTGAAATCCATGTTCCTAGGATGGCTTTTTTTTGGGTGTTGAATTAACCCTTATCATTCAGAATACACCAGTGTGTGATATAAGTTTGACTAAAATAGCTCAAGGGTAGTGTCAGAATAGCTTGGCGCGCCGCAAGCTATGCTTGAACTATGCTTGAACTAAAGCCATTGGTCTATATCCTTATCTGCAAGTACTATAGTGTAGTTGCACATGGCAGTGTACAAATTTGGAGCTTTTACTTAGCCTCAGTATCATATGGGTTAACAACAATTACAGAAGCAGTCGGCATCAACTGGCACTGAGTGATGAAACTAAAATTGCTGGTTTGTTTATCTAGAGGTGTCCAAGTGGAGTATTCGCAAGAAGATCTGGGACTACCTGGAGGAAAAGGACCTTGTCAACTTCCCCCGCCCCTGTCACAACCGCATACCAAACTTTGTGGTCAGTTCTTGTTTTGTCTTTTTTCTGTAGTGAGTTTTCTTTTTTTTTTTTTGCTGTCCGTAGCAGTTTTTGTCACGATGATTCCTGCAGAAATCTACCCAACAAAAACTGCTACCGACAACTAAAGGGTTAATGGGATTTACTCCTCAAATTTTCAAAGTTTTCAGATAATTTGTATCAAGTACGTTTAAAAAATATCTATTCTTTCTTTTGAAACTTTAATGTTTGACAGCTGTTAGTGTTACTAGTTTAGACAGAACTTACACAGGTACCCTGATTTCCAAAGCATACCTGTCATTAATTTTTGTCATTTGTATTTTTTCCATTCTTCTTTCAGCATCAAACGAGATAAGGTCGCTCTCCTGAAAACTGCTCAGAATTGTGACATGGGTGATAAAAAATTAAAGTGCTAGTATTTATTTTCTGTTTGCTTTGTACTACAGCACAATGACCCTACTTTACAAAAATGCAAAAAATTGAACATGTTGGTGCTTGTGGGTGTTTTTAGTGATGAAAATGCCATACTGCTCAGTGCTGTGTTTCCCACGTGTAACCATCACACTATTTATGCCTTTCTGTCTGATGTAACATGAAACAGAAAAGGTGTAAAGCAGATCAATTTAGCCAAAATCATTGTTTTAAAGCTCATTGATCAATCTATCTTGTAGTTTTGTTTTGTAATGCTTGAAGGTAATTACACGCCTGTCTTCAGATTGTGAGAGTTATGTGCAGGGACAAAATTTCTCAAAATCAATCACTTTTGTAATTTCTTTCTGGTAATCTCGGTCCACTCACTGTCAAGTACATTTATTACCACAGCACATGTCGTCTTACTGTAGCTACATACTAATAATAATATTCAAACTAATATTCAATTGCATTAAATTGTTAGAAGAAACGCTGACGCAGCAGCCCTGAATAGTGACTTCAAAGTTTTACTAGCCAAACTGAAAATGTTACTAGCCAAACTGAAAATTTTACTGTACTGAAAATAGCCCAACGCAACAATATAATGTACAAGTGTTTGAAGCCCAATGTTAGTGTTTTCTGCCCAGAGGCATTGAGAACAAATATTTAAACAGACAATCATAACCAAGTTAATGTTTATGTCCTGACTTCAAGCTTTTGAAAAAGTATCACGTGGAGAAATAACTACCCATGTGAACTGTGGTGGAATTTTTATTTATTTATTTTTATTTCTTATTGTAAGTAGAGTAGGGCTTCTGTTTTCACAACAGGTTGAAGAGTCTGTAGACCCTCGGGTATAAATTTTAGAGGGTACACAGACCCCCATCTGAGCATTATAGAGGGTCCTCAGATTTATTTAAGAAAAACTGCATCATCTGTATGTTCCTTAAAATAAATTAACTCATTTCGCTCTCTCCTCTTCAAATGTGTTGTGACAGTGTGTGTGTCCCTTCCATGAAAATGATTGTTTAACTGGTGAGCTATCATGCAAAAGCCTGTCGCCCTCTCCGTCTCTCTCACACACAAAACAAAAACATATTTATTTATTTGTATGATCGTTTGATAATGTATTGTAACAGAGAATATAGCGTTTTCTGCTGAATGCAGATTGACAACCAAAGTCTGACTTGTCTAAACTCTCTCTCTCTCTCTCTCTCTCTCTCTCTCTCTGTGTGTGTGTGTGAACTAATGTACTTAAAAGTTGGTTTCAACCCATCCCGAAAGACGTATTTTTCCAATTTTAGAGCTGTGTACCAGAAGATGGAATTAAATTCCTGTTGGTGCTCACTCCCGGCTCCGACTTGTAAACAGTGTTTCTGTCAACATTGCTGGCAGCACCATTCCCTTCAAAACATCAGTTAGATATCTTGGTGTCAAGATAGATCAGACACTGGCCATGCACGATCAAATCAGCAGTGTTTGTCGAGCCTCATTCCGGGAGCTGAGATGCATTGCATCTATCCGGCCTTACCTTTCTGAACGCGCTTTGGCTAGACTAGTCACTGCGCTGGTAACTTCCCGCCTCGTAATTCCCTTTATTCAGGTCTGCCCATGGAACAGGTATGTCGGTTGCAAAGGGTTCAGAACAGCGCTGCACGGCTTGTTCTGAAGAAGCGTAAATGCGACCATGTGACACCCATGCTTAAAGAACTCCACTGGCTGCCGGTGAAGTTTCGATGCCAGTACAAGATGGCAACTCTGGCATACCGTCAATTTGACGGGACTCTCCCGGCTTACCTTTCTGCTTCACTCTACACATACCAGCCTTCACGTTCTCTGCGGTCCTCCAGTGAGAAACGTTTGAAGGCTCGGAAGCGTAACTTGAAAACTGTTGGTGGACGCTCATTCAGCTTCATTGCACCTTCAGTTTGGAACTCGCTGCCTGTCAGTCTGCGAAATCTCTCTACTCTCCCTCAGTTGAATTTGAAAACTCACTTCCTCCAGCTTGCTTTTCCTCAGTCGTAGATCCGTGGTCCTGTTGTATTTACAGTGGAGTCCGCTTAACACGAATTTCTGGGGACACGGAAAATCACTTCGTGTTAAACGTATTTCGTGTTGACCAATATGGCCTCACATTACCAGAAGATTGTCGGGCAAGTATGGCCATACAGAAAGACCAGTAAAAGACAAAGAAGGCAAGCCTATTGCAGACAGAGCAGACCAACTCGACAGATGGGCCGAGTATTTTGAAGAGTTACTGAACAGACCTAGCCCACCCGACCCCCCCCCCAGACATCCAGCCGGCAGAGACCGACCTACACATCAGTTGTAACAGACCCAGCCAGGAAGAGATCAGAAGAGCAGTGGCATTTTTGAAGAACGGCAAAGCAGCAGGGCCAGATGGGATCCCAGCGGAGTCTCTGAAAGCAGACCTAGAGACAACAGTGGAGATGCTGTACCCACTGTTTGGAAAGATCTGGGAAGAGGAGGTGATGCCGGCTGACTGGAAGGAGGGGTACCTAATCAAGCTTCCCAAGAAAGGCGACCTCAGCAAATGTTCCAACTACAGAGGAATCACCTTGCTGTCAGTACCAGGAAAGGTCTTTAACAGGATCATCCTGGAGAGAATGAAGAGCTCCGTTGACCCCCAGCTGAGAGACCAGCAAGCAGGATTCAGGAAGAACCGATATGTACAGACCAGATCGCCACTCTCCGCATCATCGTGGAACAGTCTCTGGAGTGGAGCTCCCCGCTGTACGTCAACTTTGTGGATTATGAGAAAGCATTTGACAGTGTGGACCGAGAGACTCTGTGGAAACTCCTACGACACTACGGTGTACCCACAAAGCTCGTCCGCCTGATCAAGAGCAGCTACGATGGCATGACATGTCGCGTGATCCACGAAGGGCAGTTCACCAGGGAGCTCCAGGTCAGAACTGGTGTCAGTCAGGTGTGTCTGCTGTCTCCGTTCCTCTTCCTATTGGCCATAGACTGGGTCATGAAGATGACCACAGAGCACAGACGAAGTGGAATACAGTGGACACTGTGGACACAGCTTGACGACCTCGATTTTGCAGACGACTTGGCATTACTGTCCCACACTCATCAACAAATGCAGGACAAGACCACGAGGCTTGCTGACATCTCGTCCCAAGTGGGCCTCACCATTCACAAACAGAAAACAAAGACAATGAGGCTGAACGCAACCAGGGAAGAACCAGTCTTGCTTGCTGGCATCCCGTTGGAGGAGGTGGAGGCCTTCACCTATCTCGGGAGCATCATAGACAAAAAAGGCGGCACTGATGCAGATGTCGGAGCACGAATCGGTAAAGCCAGAGCAGCCTTTCTCCAGTTGAAAAAAGTGTGGAGTTCCAGAGAGCTGTCACAACACACCAAAGTCCGGATTTTCAACTCCAATGTAAAAGCAGTTCTCCTATATGGAGCAGAGACTTGGAGATTGACAAAAACTACAGTCAACAGAGTACAGACCTTCATGAACAGTTGCCTTAGAAGAATTTTGAAAATTCACTGGCCAGAGAAGATCAGCAACGTCAGACTCTGGGAGAGAACAGAGCAGATAACAGCAGAGAATGAAATTGGGTGAAGAAGATGGGGATGGATCGGTCAGTCTGAGAAAGACAGCTTTCAGTATCACTAGGCAGGCATTTTCATGGAACCCCCAGGGAAAGAGGAAAAGAGGTAGGCCGAGAAACTCCTAGCGTCGAGACCTCCAAGCAGACATCAAGAGACTGGGAACCACCTGGAGTAGAATCGAAGGAGAAGCACAGGACAGGAGTTGCTGGAGGTCTCTCGTCGAGGGCCTATACCCGGGTAGGGGTGACAAGGCGTAAGTAAGTAAATATGGCCTCAAAATTGATCGCGCCCTCAAGGAGAAAGTGTGTCCGAGATGTGTGCGTGAATGAGTACGAGGTTAAAAGTGCACATTATCGTACGTTATATGCATACCTTCAGCTCGCTAGGAAAACACAGAAAACATGTTCAGCTCGTGTATTTAATGTAAAATCCATCAGGTAAAATCCTTAGTAACTGGTAAAAGCAACACAGGCTGAAGTACAATCCCGCATCGGTAAAAGGGTTGTGTTGGTACACGAATGATGCAAACAACATGAATACAGTTCAGAAATGCTAGCCAATAAGAAGACGGATTACAACGGCCAAAGGCTATACAGCCAATCACAGACTAGAGTTCGATCTGATCTGTTATGTACTACAGTGCGAAACATGAATTGGTTTTCGGTGAATGGAATCTGTGTTCGTGTTAAACAGGTGAATAATAGTGAAATTGCCCTGGTTGGGAATCAAAACGAGCTTCGTGTTATCAGTGAAATTTTAATACAGAATAAGAAGGCCGTCGGCCGGGAATGCAAAATCGGTTCGTGTTAACCGGAAATTCGTGTAAAGCGAGTTCATGTTAACTGGACTCCACTGTATTTGTAATGTTTCATATCGTCTGTCACGTTTGACTGCGTGTGTTAGCGCAATGAGTTTTTGCCACAAAAAAAGATTTTGCACTATACAAGAACCATTCATTATTATTATTAAGATGGCCAGGTCGACCACGATATAAAAAAAAAAACCAAAAAAAAACAACCAACCAACCTGACAAACTTATTTCTGTTCAAATTTCTGGACTTGCTTTTTGAGTTTGCCTCCATGCACATTGCGCATGCCATCCGTGTGCCGTCGTGCTTTAGCCATGGAAATACACACAGCCATGAACTCTGAAAACTGCGAGTTGCAGCGGTGGTGCCACGCATGGCCCAGGCGTATCATTTCTGGTACTGTCGCTTGTTTATGGAGACGATCACGACGGTGTCGAAGTGCAACTTTCTTTTAAGCGATTATCACGAACAGATGGTGCCGGATTGAAGAATCAGAAGCATTCCAGCTTCCTTTACTTTTTCTCCGCCAGTTATAACTTCGTTCACGATCGAAAGTGAAAAATTAGACAATTTTCTCCACCACTTTTTCAGAGTCACTTGTAAAACAGCTAACATAACTTTAATTTTTCTTTTACGAAAAAAACTATCTTCTCAATATCCATGATTTTTCATAAACAGCGTTTGCATAAGCCTGCTATTTGTCCCAGCCCTGGGGTAGGATTAGGTCAAAATTGAGACCTTTAAACCCTACGTGTGAAAATTGGCAAGAAAAGTGCAAAGTTGATCCTCTGATGCGTCAACTGTTAGTACTGCGATGAGTGACGTATAACATTGAGTCATCACTACGAACACAGCGTCGTGGGACTAATGATGCCATGACATGAAGCTTGAAGTGACATTTCGCTGCTCGTGCTATTATTCTTCTTCAGAATAGCTATGCTACGCCAGACCACAGAGCTTACAAATGGCAGGAATCACCGTGTGTCCGTCTTTATATTTGTGTGCCAATGTGTGTGGATCAGAGGGTGGGTTGGAGTAGGAGATGGATTCAAGTCCCACTCCCTACACGAGCCCATAGAACATACTAATGGCGGGAAGCGCCATGTGTCCATCTTTATTGGAGTGCGCCGATGTGTGTGTTGATCAGAGGTTGGCTTAAAGAGGAGGCAAATAATAATCCAAAAAAATAAGAACTCTTAATGTTCCTAAAAGATAAACGCATCTGAGCTCCAAACAATATGGTAGACATAGGGATGAAATCCTCATCTTGTTTGTTAATTGGCTCATGAACACAGCTGCCTACCATTCCGGTGTACCCGTATTTGTTCCGATTTTTCTTGAAAATAGAATGGGTGTTCCAGGAATACGATAATCGCTGCGGCTGTTCTGGAAAAGCAATTTGGGGGGGGGGGGGGGGGGATGGAAAGTAGTCACATCACACATGCTGAATCGGAACTGTTTTACATGTCTAACTTCTGATTGGTCAGTTACGGCTTAGTTTTGTCACGGAATTTACCGAGACTGTTGTGCGCATGCGCAGAGGATCGAGTAAAGATTCAGAAACGAACCAGCAATCAAAGGAGCGAAGATCGAAGTTGGTAGAATGGCGTCAAAAAGGAAAAAGGCTGACGTCGATTATTCCAAAAAGTGAATGAGATTTCAAGACTTCCGTGCTGAATATACGGTGGAATTCCCTTTTATGAAACCAGGAAAGGTGAATCGTTTGCATATTGTGAAATATGTGCGTCGGGTCTCCATTCGTAGTTGGGGGAAAAAACGACATCACCAGACTCGTGGAAACTGAAAAGCACAAGACAAACGAACACCTACGCAAGAGCCAAGCCACCAAGATAACGTTTTTTTTTGTGTGAAGGAATCGCCATCTACATCCCACGATAAGGACCTGAAAGTCATCCGAGTAGAAACAATGATGGGGGACTTGGTGGTGGACTTGAATCTTCCGATGAGGCCATTAGACAAGCTGAGCACATGCTTGAAAGTCATGTTCCGGATTAAAAACTTGCGAAGAATTTTCAGTGTGGTCGGAGCAAAGGGACTGCTCTGGTGAAAGAAATCACCACTAAACCACATTGTGACTAGCAGCCGGCATGATATCCAGACCTTTCGCACTCTACACTGAAGGCAGCAATGACAAAGGTGGTTCCAAGCTCTTCCCCTTGATTGCCAGAACTGTCGGACAGCAAATATTCAAGCTTCTGCCTTCCATCATGCTGTCTGTACTTGCTATACCACATTCTTTTGCCCACTGTGAGTGTCTCAAGGCTGTCTTCCCGGGGCAGCATGATTCAGGGCACTCTGGAGGCAATCATTGTCGCCAAATGTCGCTCAGGAGAAGCTGTAGACGGGGTATACAGTGACAAAGACCTAAAGATCTGAAGATTGCATAATTGCAGATCTCTTAAGTCCAAGTAACCAGTATCTTCCGTCTTCCGAGATACACTTTTTTTTTTTAAAGGTGGGTGTTCCTGAAAATTACACTTGGTTCCTGATTTTTGTCCATCTTGTTCCTGATTTGCTCAGGATGGGGTAGGCTGAGGCAGCCCTGCATGAAGCAAAAGCGAGTCTATGTTCCAGGGCCAGTGGTTGTCCGTCCGCCGTCGTCCGTGGTAAACTTTAACTTTGGCATTTTCTCAGAGACTATTCAAGGCACAGTCTTCAAACTTGGCCCAAGAATACTTTGTGGCAAGACCTTTCTAAACATACCAATTTGAGCGACTCTCATAAAGGTTAAGGTCACAGGCGATCAGGAAAAAGGTTAAAAAAAAAAAAAAAGAAGCAATATTTGGACAAAATTTATTTTTTCTCAAATATTATTCACAATTTCAAACCCAAACCTGGTACAAAGATACTTGGTGGTAAGACCTTTCTATACATTAATTTGGTTGACCATTTGGAAAGGTCAAGGGTCACAAAAGATCAGAAAATAGGTCCAAAATTGCCATATTTGGACAAAAGATTTTTTTTTCTCAAATACTATCACAACTTCAAACCTGAACTTGGTACAGAGATACCTGATGGTAAGACCTATCTATGCATACTAATTTGGATGACACCTCAGAAAGGTCAAGTGTCACGAGAGATCGACAGATGTGTGTAAAATGCCAATTTTTTTATTTTTTATTTTTTTAAATTTTTTTTATAGAATTGTATGTATTACTATTATCAACATTTATTCAAACTTTTCAATTAAATTTGGAATAAAGGTAGCTGATGATAAGACCTTCCTATGTATTCTAATTTAGTCAACTCATCGCAAAGGTCATGGCATTTTGCTGGTGCAGAAGGATAGTTTGTAGTGAGACCTTTCTAAACATAACAGACTGAGTGACCTCTCCCATAGGTCAGACAACTTTTCACTTCTTCTGTCATGTATGTTATTACGGTCATCTAGTCCAGATTTGTCATGTTGTGAAGATCTATGACAGATACTTTGAAACCTTAATAAAATCCACATAAGCAGTCTGGGACATGATCTAGTATTGGGGGGGGGGGGGGGGGGGGGGGGGGTAGGTGCACGTGAGCCTTGATGGCTTTGCCACTCTTTTTTTTTTTGTTGAACTTGTGATTTGTGAAGCTTTATTAACTCATAAATTTCCAGAGCTAAACGACTTACAATCTGTAGAACGGAAGTCTGATAGTTCTGGGAGTTCACAAGTGTGTGCTCATTGTCCACAGGATGCTGCCATTGCTGCAGACAAGGCTGCAGAACTTGAGGTGTTCAAGTCGGCCAATACTGTCAAGATAAACCCTGACAAACCCCAGGAGCATGCTCGCTTCCTCACGTTGGAGGTAAGGTGATCTGATAAATTAACCTGTTTAACCCATTCAGCCCTGAGTAAATAAGTCTATATACCCTTCAGCCCTGACTTTGAGAAATTTCTGTTGAAAATTGGTGTGCATTGTAAAATATTTGTAAAAAAATAATTTACAACAGATATAAAAGTATATGACTAAGTGCCAAAAGGTGAGCAAAAAGTGAGTGATCTCTTTTGCGTGAAACTAAAATCTGTTTAAAAAGACACGTGTTGACTTTAACAAGTGCAATGTGTGTGTAAATGATTGAAGATATACTGGCAATAATTTCTGCACCTAAGGTAAAGCTGTTTGGTGAGTATACTGTAAAACGCCAGAATTCACCAATAAAAATCGGCCATGGAAAGCGGACAATGACATGCCGTCGGTCTGTTTTGATCTCGCGTGTAAAAGCAACAATAACAAACCTGGTGCCAACCATGCCCATA
Source organism: Semisulcospira habei (assembly GCA_036245525.1). Lineage (NCBI taxonomy): Eukaryota > Metazoa > Mollusca > Gastropoda > Semisulcospiridae > Semisulcospira > Semisulcospira habei. The sequence goes on along the minus strand of BTPG01000001.1, from coordinate 163,974,400 downwards.
TGTTCAGGGAAGATTGATCTTATAATCCGTGTATTTCCCAGATTTGAAGGCAAGCCATGCTTTTGTTTATTGCTCTTGAAAGTAGCCACTGTCGGACGTCAGATTTGTCGCAACAGCAGCATCTTAATTTCCGCAAACTTGTGCTAGCGAAAGGCACGCTGACCCAAACCGGAAATGGCGTCATTGCGTTGTTTCACTTTCGTTGAATATTTTATATGCTTTAAATTTACTTTTCCGTCACAGTTTTCTAAGCTGGCAAAAAAATTGTGAGCGGCCAGTTTTTGTCGCAAGATCTGACGTTCAACTATTTGACAAGTTTAACAAAGTTGTTTTGGGTTTTTTTGGTCTACGATCGTCCGGTTATGATAGATGCATTATGGGCCACATTCCAGCGTGGTTGTTTTGAATGTCCGGTTTGTCAATGGAGAGCTACAACTCGTGACATTTTGTCGCAACTGTTTTCATAAATCTGACGTTCGATCACTTCTGACGTTCGAGTGTAATCATAGACAAAATAAAGAGCCAAATGTTTATTGTAAGGGACCATTTTCAAGAGTTTGAATCGCCCGAGACTCCAGCACCGATTTTAGGCAGTAGGTTGGAGAATGAAGATGATTTCTTGTGATAACAAATTTTATGGCTGTAGCAACCTGACGTTCGATCGCGAACACGTGTCGCAAATCTGACCTCCAATCGATGCAAGTTGGTAAATGAGTTATTTGAATGAACACGGGTCACCGATGTATTTTTGTCGTTTGATGGAGACGTGCAGTTGTTGTGATGCAAACGTAAGATGATGAGATCAAGAAACGGGTGAATTTCATAACATAATAATGCAATGATAAAAAATGTATCGGACGTCAGGCTTGTGCCAACATTTGCTGCTGCAATCCTGACGTTCAACACATATGGATTGTAGAACTTTTGGGGGCAAAGGCACTGTTAAAATGAGCCATTTTGGACAACCAGTTGCATAGCCATTAGGACCTTCAAAATCTGAGGGTCAGAGTTAAAATAGTGCATCAGCCTGTACACAGATAAAACTTATTTGAATATTTGTTTTATTTTTTCGGGCGCAGACTGTTTAGCACGTCATGTTTCATCATGTATATTACATCAGAAAGCTGTATGCAGTTTGTTTTTCATATCTGTTTTGTTTGTTAAATATTGTAGCTTGAAACTGGGGGAAAGGCTTTGTGTTTGTGGCTTCTGATAACTATTCTGGGGATATCTGCTGCAATCCTGATGTTCGACATAAGTTACAAATTCTGGCCCTGACTGCCAATAAATATATTTGGGCAGCAAAGATAGACTCCCATTGTGCTCTAATGTGTGCATGTATTCCTGTGAGTGGTATATAACATGACAAAGTGTGTTTTTCTTGGTTGTAGGATGTTTTAAAAATGTTTTAAAAATTGAATATGGTCGGATGTCAGGTATTGCAACACAAATCATGTTCGGGGATTAGAACATTCTAAGCCAAAAAGCAGTAATTGTTTGGATAGGTCAATTGTGACCACTACTTATTATTTTAACTGTTTAGAAACTGATTCGTGTTTTTTTTATCCCACTAATTTAAAGGCACTATGTCACAATACCTGATGTCCGACATATCCAGACTTACAAATCTTAACAGCCATTTTCTCAAAATCCATTTCAGATATTATCTTTTTCTTTTACAAACACATTGCCAATACAGTGTACATCACTTAATACATTTTCTGGTACTTTATGTCACACTTTGATTTTCAACCCAGTTGTCCTCTTTGTGAGAGCACCTTTTGGCACTTAGTCATATATGTACTGACTTGCCATTGGATGGACTACCGTTTTATGGATTTGACCACTCTGTGTCACGTGTCATAATGCCTGGTGACAAAAATAGTGACAGGTGACATGTGCATGATAGGTCACTGTTAGTGTTACTTAACATGCATCACTAAATAGGGCGTCTGTTACTGTGACACATTAATGTCCATGCATTTCCAGCATGCCGATGCACTGTAAGGCCTCTACCTTGTCACCAGATGTCAATGTTTACACCTGCCACTGATACCGTATATCCACAGTCTAGACAACATGTAATAAGTGGCATCAAATGATGATCAGTGTGTTTGTGTTGTCTCGTACATGATCGGTTGGAAGTGCCAGTGTTGTAAAGACTATACACGTACTGCACATGTGACTAACGCAGACCTGTTTACCATACCAGGGCTCGAAATTAGCGGGGGCCCGGGGCCAAAAACCCGCAAAGTTGATTTCGGGCTCGGAAAGTTGAAAAACGAAGGGCCCGCTTGGCCCGCAAAATAATTCGTCTGCTACAGCTAGCTCTACTCGGCAGTTTCGTATTTGGGCCAAGGGAAGCAACCCACACTGGTGCCCTCACTCACAGTAATAGTATTGTGGGTTTTTTTTTTTTTTGTTATTGTATTTTTAGTTTACTTCTGTTAACTCAAGTGCACATAAGTGTAATATGAATAGATGATTGAAAAAAAAAAAGAAAAGGCAAAATCTGTTTAACTTTAGTTTATCAGGAAGAGTACTGTTAAGTTTAGTTCTCTTTCATGGTTTTGTTTTGAACTTTTGTGCATTGAGGTCAGATTTTTTGTTAGGTTACTCATATTAAAAATTTAATGATGTGTATTGTGCAATACTCAGTCACAAAACTGAAAAGTATTATACAAGAGACTCACTTGATTTTTTTCTATTTTGTTTAATGGCCATTTCAGGCTCACTAGTCGCTGGAATATGTGTGTCACTGAATGTGTGTGTGTTTTTTCCCCTTTTTTGTTGGTAATGTTTGAAAGTGAAAGAAAAGGCAAATAAAAATGACATCACTCAGCAAAATTGGAAATTCAATTGTTTTTATTTTAGATTATCAGACAAATTGTACTTTCTACTTATTATATTGTCAATAATTCTTTTGTTTTTTGTTTGCATTATTTTTCAAAGTTGGGCCCCGAAAGTTGCTTGTGGGCCCTCAAATTTTTCAATCAAGGGGCCCGGTGGCCCCCAAAGAAAAAAGTTAATTTCTAGCCCTGCATACACATTTGGCGTATTAAAGTACACAATTTTGCTTTGGGGTACACATACATGTACACGTTTATACACAAAAATACACATTTTGGAGAAACTGACAACTCACTGGCTTGTGAATAAATACACATGTGAGGTCCAAAGTACACAATTAGGCAGTTGAAAGTACACTGACTGCACCCAGGGGGTAAACAGGTCTGCTAACGTGTGTCGCTGGTGTCCACAGTCACCTACAGGTGCACCAAGGTGTGGCATCAAAAGAACGGAATATCAATTAGAACCTCTAAATTCAGCATCATAATCAAGCTGTAAGTCATTGCCGTTGTCAGTGCCTCAAACGTCGATCGAGCTGACACTGCCAACACGTGGTTGTGCTGCCATGCGGTAGGTACATCAAAGCTATCAGCTTTTGAAACCATGTCTCCAAACACAGTAAATCACTCTGAATATCTACACATCCACTCGCCATTTCGACCATAATTCCAACACTAGTGCCGCAAAACTGACTGCATACCACAGACGAAAGTACGTGCGCACTGTCAGGACCCTGTAGTGTAAACAGGATTTGTAAGTGTGAAGGGCGAGGTCACCACACACGCAGCGGGGCTTGCGCGTCAGCGGGCGCACGATACGAAACACCTGCTCTAGCGGTTTGCTGGACTGAATGGTATACGAGACCGCCAACCGCTACAGCGGTTTGCCGGGCCAAAAGGGTTAACCAATGACACCTTACAAAATATGACCGAGTGGCTTGATCATGTTAGTCCATTGTGGCGGAGAATAGTTCTGGTGTGAAGACATTTTAAGTGATTTGCTCCATGGCGGGCTTTGAATGCTAAAATTTGCCAATACTTTGGGTTGTCAATGTTGTCTGGCGTTGACTAATATTTTTATACCCTTTTCACAATCTATTTGAGTAGTACCAGAGGTTCACCACTGTCTTTTAAGTTCTTCATAATTGAAGTTGGCATTTTTGTCCAGCATTATTTTAAGATACATACTGAAAACATTTATAAAGGAAGTATTCCAGTTTATTAGTCTTTGTTTCTTCAAAAACATTACCGATGCCATTACTTTATGGAACCGTCCTATAGCTTACATAATTTTAGCCGAAAACTTACAATGTGTACCTATAGGGCCAGGGGAGGCAACCTAGGGGTGCCGTGATCCAGTACCCCAGGTAGCCTCCCTTCCCACCCATACGGGTAACTGCCTTGCGCAGACACACCAGTTTATTCCTTTAGCTTAAAAAAGTTACGGTGTTGAGCCTACGGCTGTGTATGGTTCTGCACCGGTTGTACCTGGGACCTACGAGGCTTGGTTATTCTTGCTGGCCTCGGAGGCTTAGACTTTTGCCACTTTGCTTCTTCCAGCTGGCATTGTGCGCCGTGTTCCCTGCACCCTGAGAGACTTGGTTCTGGCTGTGTGCTCGTAGCCTTGCCCGGCGCCATTGGACTGTTGTTTCTTGTGTGCTTCCTCCTCTCTGGTGCTCTGTTAGCGCGCAGGATGTGTAGTACAGGCGTGCCTTCGCCCTCTGCAGGTTCCCTACGGCTGTGTAGGGTTCTGCGACTTGGAGCCTCGGTTCCCGGTGGTGTGTTGCGCTCGGGAGCTTTGAACTGTTCTGTGGTTCTTCTCTGGGTGCCTTCGGACAAGTTCGTTTGTGTTCCGGTCCTCTGGGACTTTCGTCGCGGACTCTGCGCCCTTGCCTGACGTGTGCAGCCCCCGGCTCCTTGGTGTGGCGCTCCCGCTTCTGCGTGTCGGGTTATTCCCTTCTTCCAGCCTCGGCAGGATGGCTAGGTAACAGTGATTAGGTTGAGTTTTGCAGTCAATAAGTTATATGACCAGAGGAACATAAAATCAATAGGTCATTCTGAAAATCCGTAAGTTGAGAAAAAATCGTGTTTTCAGCATTTTCGATTTTGAAATGTCAGCAGCAAAAAATACGGATGTTGTTGGCATAGTCAAAAGTAGTGTACAACGAACGAAGAGAATACACTTGCATAACGAACACCCTCTTTTAACAAACTAATTTCATCCTCCCACGCTCGGTCATCCCTGTAGCCTGTCCAGTAGATCATGGTTTGAACCCCAGGTATAAATTTTAGAGGGTACACATTTGAGCATTATAGAGGGTCCTCAGATTTATTTCAGAAAAACTGCATCATCTGTATGTTCCTTAAAATAACTCATTTCGCTCTCTCCTCTTCAAATGTGCTGTGACAGTGTGTGCGTGTCCTTTCCATGAAAATGATTCTTTAACTGGTGAGCTATCGTGCAAAAGCCTCCATCTCTCTCTCAAACACCCCACCCGGGTCTGCCCTGGGGACTGGGTGGGGTAGGTATTTTTAGTTCCAGGGTCACCTGGTCAGCCCACAGGGGGTTTTTCTCTCTATTCTGGGCATGCGTTCTGTCTACCTTTGTCATTCACCTGTATTGCCTTTTAAAACTCTCCTACTGTCTGCACTGCCTGTAGCTCTTGATATTGGATGTGTGTTGCTAAATGGTCTTAGCTTATTTAGGCCCATGTTGTAGGTTATTAACGTATTGGCGGCTGGCGACATACATTCAATTTCTGTTAGTTTTTTTTTTTTTTTTTTTTTTTTTTTTTCCAAGCAGTGCAGGCACGTCTGAGAAAGCCTGTGCTGTCGGGACGTAAGCAATGTACAATCAATCAATCTCTCTCAAACATAGAAAAACCATATTTAATTATTTGGAAAAAAAAGGGGAGACTGTCAGTGCTAATATTTAGGAAAGTTACAAAGTAAAGTAGGTAAAAGCACTGTCATGGGAGAGAAGTGTGCATGATTGACCAGTGATCATAGATCTACTGTGGCCAAAGCACCAAAAAAAAAAAGAGATAGGAAAGGGGGGGGGGGCCGCTAAGAAAGTGACCGGAAGCAAAAATGGAAGCCCCCCCCCCCCTCCCCCCGAAGAGGGGTGTATCACATATCCCAGTGTTCCAGCCACTCAGTGCATGGAAATTTAAACCTAGGTCTCCCAAGGGGGGGGGGGGGGGGGGGTCCAGATATTTAGCCGATGTGGACAGCTGTTTCGGTCTTGGTGACCTCTTCATTTATTTATTTGTATGATCGTTTGATAATGTATTGTAACAGAGAATATAGCGTTTTCTGCTGAATGCAGATTGACAAACAAAGTCTGACTTGTCTAAACAGTAAACTCTATCTCTCTCTCTATGTGCGTGTGTATGTGTACTTAAAAGTTGGTTTCAACCCAATTAACCCGAAAGACGTATTTCTCCAATTTAGAGCTGGGTACCAGAAGATGGCCGGATCGACCATGATAAAAAAAATAAAAAAATAAAAAATATAAAAAACTGACAAACTTATTTCTGTTTAAATTTCTGGACCTGCTTTTTGAGTTCACCTCCATGCACATTGCGCATGCCATCCGTGTGCCGTCGTGCTTTGGCCATGGAAATACACGCAGCCATGTACTCTGAAAACAGCGAGTCGCAGCGGTGGTGCCATGCATGTCCCAGGGTATCATTTCTGGTACTGTATCTTGTTTATGGAGACGACGGTGTCGAAGTGCAACTTTCTTCTAAGCGATTATCACGATCAGACGGTACCGGATTGAAGAATCAGAAGCATTCCAGCTTCCTTTACTTTTTCACCGCCATTTACAACTTCGCTCACGATCGAAAGTGAAACGCGCCATGCGGTATCCCATATTAATAGTATGAAGTGTGACGTCACTGCAAGTAACGCGTTCCAACATGTAGCGCGCACTTTGTAATAACATGCCGACACTACACGTAAACTAACAGTTTGCCCGTCCAGTTACACACCACGGACCCCGGAGTCGGGGTGATTACGTCTGGATGCAGCCGCGACCAAGCGAGTGGCTAAACGAACCAACTTGTCACTGAAAGTAGAACGACTGCACCGACCTCTGTTAGGGTACGCATGGTGGTGCAAGGATGATGCGTCTCGGACGCAGATGCACTGAATTTTAGTGCGTCCGACTACTACCCCGTAGTTACATTTTCAGTACGTGATTGAGTTTTAATGCATCATAGACGCACTAAAACGGGTCGCTATTGCTTGCTTAATATTACGAGAAGTGAAGGTTGAACATTCGGGCACCTGCTTTCGGATTTAGAACTGAAGAAGTACAGATTGGAAAATGCATGAGCACACTTGCATTTGACGAGTGGATTTTTTTTTTTACTCGCCAAACAAAAAAATCACTCGCAAATTACTCGCCATTTTCAGGGCTGCCCTAGGTTGCCTCCCCTGGTCCTATAGGTACACATCGTAAGTTTTTGGCTAAAATTATGTAAGCTATAGGATGGTTCCATAAAGTAATGGCATCGGTAAGTATTTTTCGAAAAAATACATTTTAGAGAAAAATTCATTTTACTGCATGGAGTAAGTCACTTTATGCACATTTGATAGTTTAAAGGTGGTGTTAGAAGAGCTTGGTGCCAGTCCGCACCAAGCTACTCTGGCACCATCTTTGAACTGTCATCATGACAGTCTCTTTAACTGAAAAGATTTTTTTCTGAAGACAAGTCCTCAATTTTGGACTTCTAAACTTAGGGTTGGGTGTTTTAAAGTAGTTTTGAGGTTTATTGGAGATGTTTTAGTTTGAATACTTTGATGTATCTATATATTGATGTATTTAATTATTGATTTGACTTAAGTTTAAATCTTCTTTGAAATCTATCAAAAGTTTGGGCTGTTCTATGCAGATTTTTTTTGTTGGTTTCACTTTTAGGTTTTTGTTTGTAGTCACCTCTGGTTTAGATGGGAGGCAAAGATATTTAACTGACATCGTGTTTTTTCTGACAGATGTGTCAACAATTTACTGCATTGTGCTTGCAGCCAGTGGTACTGTTTAGAATATGCTTGCTGTATGCACAAGATAGTTGAATGAAAATGTATGTTTACTCTTACTGATGTATCTTCTTTTTTTCATAGGCCAACAAGACGCTGCTGGTCCCCACTCCAAGGCTGCGTACCGGACTGTTCAACAAGATTATGCCCCCTGAAGATGCGAACAAGGAGATCCTCAGGAAATGTTCTACAGCCTTGGTAAGAGTCACGTATCATGTTTCTCAACTGATTTTTGCCTACATTAATTTAGTTAGCAGGCATGCGAATTGTCTGCCTAAAGGCAAATTTCCGCTGAAATGATTTGCTCAGCCGCCAAAAAAAACTACATTGTCCGCCCCCCAAAAAACTTGGGGTGCAAAAAGTAACTGAGCACCGTTCATTATACACTGCGAGGCATTCTTTCAAGTGATATGCCGCCCGCTAGAGTTAACCCGTCACCTATTGTGGCTTTAACGCAGTCGTTACTTTACTGTGCAAGCGGGCAATACAACACTGAACGCACTGTTTTTATGCTCGCTTCCCGTGTCACGCACTGTACATGTGGGGAAAATGGCGGTATCACGAGTTGTTCAAAGTGGCGGTGAGAAAGATATTGTTCAAGACTAGAGTGCTGTTTAGTGTGCATCTGATCATGATCTGGTAAGCCCCCCCCCCCCCCCTCTGTCGTTTGATTTTTTGGCTGCTGAAATGAAGGACCACGCTACCCCTCCCCCCTGTCATTTGATTTTTTGGCTCTGAAATGAAGGATCATGCTACCCCCACCCCCAGGAAAATCCTGGAAATTTCAGACTTTTTTTCACTTTTCTAATTCCCATGCCTGGTTATGTATCCAGGAGAACTTCTTGCAGAAAGTAAACTGGGAAACATGGAAAAATAGGAAAATATACAGGTTTTGGGTTGTATTTACTGGATGATGATGATGATGTCCACTTGTAATGCGCATCCACTTCATGGTAGCAGCATGCTCAGGGTGCAAAAAAGAAAAGAAAAAATAAATAAATAAATAAAATAAAATAAAAAAATAAAAGAAATAAAAATAAATAAAAACACACGCAACTTTTGGTGCACAGTAGTCCTAGAATTAAAAGTCAAGAAACAGTTGGGTTTTGATGTGCCTCCTGAAGGTGCCAATGCAGTCAATGTCCCTCAAGGATTGTGGCAGTCCATTCCACAGCCTAGGTCTGCAGTGTGAAAATGCCCGGAAACCAAGTCGCTTCTTATACAGCTAACTTTGAATATAACAAATTGCCAAGGGATGCAGTTGATGGGCGAAGTAATTTTCATAGATAAGCTGTGGTGGGAACATCTGAAAACATTGTGTTGTGTGTCAGTATCACAAGTCTTTTGCAATTTATGTGGTCTTGTCCTGGCAACAAAGGGATATCGCTGATATCTCTTTCGTATGTGTTACCGTAATGCTGCACAAAAGGACTAACTTGACTTTTTAAAATTTTGAAATTTGAATGTTAACCCTTTGCATGTCAATAACTGAAATAACTGTTTCCATTCTGTAGAATGGAAGACATTTTGTTCTGGAGTATAAGAGTTAAACAAAGGACTTCACTGCTCTTTTCTCCTTGCTATGCTCCGTTGTGCACAAGAGGCAGTATCACACCTCTGTTACATGTTCCTCCTCGTGTGGATTGTGAAAGTGGTCTAATGTGGTAATTTATGTAAGTTTTGTCTGTCTAGGGTGTGAAGGAACACAGCAAACGGATCAGCCTGAAAGACAAGGTCAGCATTGATCTGGTCATCGTTGGATCGGTTGCCGTCTCCAAGGAAGGTCCGATATTTTTGCATTGGGATAAATTTTTGGTAATGCATGGGTGAGTCCGCTGGGGTTTATGGGAATATGTCCCTTGTTGGGGTGTATTTCGTTGACCATTTTCAGTCATTTCAGTTTTTCACACTGGCCTATGGATAATAGGAGCAGAGGCCTCTGCACCCTTGAAATATCCTTGAATACGAATCTCGATGAATAGTGCGTTGCACTGCAGCCTGTGTTATTTTCTTCTCTTACATATTATATAATGTGTTTTGGGGTTAGGGAGGTGTTGGAGACAATATTTTGTTTTTATCAGTAGACATTTGAGTGACTTCTCCAAAATGTTCATGGTCAAACAGACCTGCCTACCATACGATTTTTGGGCGGATTTTTTTTACGATTTTTTTTTTTTTCAAAATACAAAAATACGATTGATGCCTAAAATTTACGATCTTATTTAAATTTTTTTTTTTTTTTGCGGGGGGGAAAGACCTGTTTACCATACACATTTGGCGTATTAAAGTACACAATTTTGCTTTGGGGTACACATACATGTACACGTTTATACACAAAAATACACATTTTGGAGAAACTGACAACTCACTGCCACATTCCTTCTGCATCTGAAGATAAGTAGCAAATAATGTCTCTGTTTGTTTGTCTATTTTGACAAAGGGTATTTACCCGAAATATTAATAAATTGTGTTGTACCGTTTTTTCTAAGCGTGTTTCTTTCTCCGTTGGGTACTTCTTTGCATTTCACACGCTTGGCAGTCACCTTTTTGGTCTGGATCACTGGCTTGTGAATAAATACACGTGAGGTCCAAAGTACACAATTAGTCAGTTGAAGGTACACTGACTGCACCCAGGGGGTAAACAGGTCTGGGGAGGGGAAGGGGTGCATGTTGTGTTAGTCAGCAAAGTCTCAAAATTAAAAATGTCGGAGCAAAGTAGGGAGGAGAGTGGATTTTTCTAGCTCAAAGAAAGCAAAGCACCAGCATTTTTTGCCACAGTATGCTCAAAAGTGGACATTTGGCGACTGTCAAAGAAAGGACCAACCTATGCATTCTGCATGGTATGCAATAGTGACTTCCCATGTGCCCATGGTGGCCGAAATGACATTGAAAAGCATTTATCAACTAATATCCATAAGAGACTGGCAGATGCCCAGAAACATGTGCCTTAATTACAGGCTGTTTTCTAAGCAGTCTCGTTGCGTTGACAAGCAACTAGTGCTGAAATCTGCATGGTTCGTTTTATAGTCGATTCAAACCTTCTTTGTCCTGTGCGGATTGCATGTCCGGGATGTTTAAGCAAATGTTTCCAGTTGTACGGAATTAGTTTATCAGCATAAATTGATTTTTCTATTGTTTGTACGTTTTGATAATAGTCTGCTACAATTTTATGAAAATACTATTTTTTTCCCCAAGAATACTATTATTGGCGATTATGAATACTATAAAAAAGAAATTGGTGGTAGGCAGGTTTGGTTTAAGAATGTATATGAATGTGTGACACATGTCATCTTATTTAGTTTGTTTGTAGATCATAAAAATTGTGTGGATCTATCAAGCATGTCAGCCATTAGTGCCTGGCCCTTTTCTTTTATTTATTTATTGAGTAATGTATCTGTATGTTGTATTTATTTATTTATTATCTGTTTATTTTATGTGTTGTTTTTAGGGTTCCGCATTGGTAAGGGTGAAGGGTTTGCGGACCTGGAGTTTGCCATGATGGCTGCCATGGAGGCAGTGGGTCCGGACACGGTTGTGGTGACCACTGTGCATGACAGTCAGCTGGTGGAGATCCCTGAAGCTTTGGTGGAGGACCATGACTTGACGGTTGATTACATCGTCACACCAACACAGGTAAAGAATCGGTGGAAGGATGTAAAGTTTTTTTTTTTTAACCCATAACATCCTGGTGCTGATTGTTTTAAAATGTGCTTATTGTCCTATGAAGGCTACATTACAGATTAGGAGACAGATCAACCATTTTAGTTTAAGGGTGGCGCCAGAATAGCTTGGCGCTAGAGGCGCCAAGCTCAGTGATTAGGTTGAATTCTGCAGTCAATAAGTCATAAATTATGACCGGAGGAACATAAAATCAATAGGTCATTTTGAAAATCAATAAGTCGACAAAAAAAATCACGTTTTCGGCATTTTCGATTTTGAAATGTCAGCAGCAAAAAACTGGATGTTGTCGGCATAGTCAAAAGTAGTGTACAATAAACAAAGAGAATACACTTGCATGACGAACACCCTGTTCTTAACGAACTAATTTCATCCTCCCCACGGCCGCACGCTCGGTCACCCCTGTAGCCTGTTCAGTAGGCACAGTGGCTTGCGTTGCTTTGTGAGCCACCAATCATAATCGAGAAAAGGTTGAAATTGATTGGGTGCTTGCAAAGTGAAGCGCAGCTGCTGCGTCTGCTGAACGGGCTACTCAGTGTCATGTTATCAACTGCGATGTACAGTTCTACCTCATTCACACGTGTCGTTTGTGGGCGTGGTCTCAGTATTAGTCTGCTCAGTTGTCAAACTTGTCAACACATCTTGGTAACTGGGCCCGCAGATTCTCACTGTTTACGTTTTTGCGGTGCTCGCCTGCCATTTGGTTACAGTCAGGGCTGTTTTCAGTTAGACTCCGTTTGAGAAAAATGAGCATGAATGGCACCAGTCAGAGGTGTAGAGTTTCATGAACCTGCGGGCAGAGGGGACTCGTGAGGATCTGTGACTCTTGCAGATGTGGATTATAATCGTTACTTAGTCTGCATCTACTTCCTCAGTTTGAGCAACACTAGCAGTTGAATCTCGAGCAATATGCTTAGATTCTCATAACGACCCTTAGTTGGTGAGGACTTTTGAACGTTTATGCGTCTTGCAGACTTTAGAAACTCACTCTTGCACTGGTTACATTCATCACGCAGCCAACTATACGTGTTGTACTTGGTGTATGAAATACCAAACACAGGTAAAATTGGCAAATTCGTATTTTTATTTATTTTTTGCTATTTTGCAATCTAATGTAATCAGGTTTGCGTTTCAATCACTTTCATTACATATATGTTTTTTTCAGTAAACGTGCAAGCACTGAATTACTGTGCTACAGTGAAGAGCACAATGGTTTTCAGCAACAAGAACCAGTTTTCTGGCAGTACTGATTCAAGCTTTAGTGTCCAGGACACCAACCACAACACATTTTTGTCAAATTGTCATAGACACCCCCTCCCTCCGCCCTCTCCTAGAAAACAACAAAGCAATAAACAGATCATGGTTGTCGGTATACAAGTAATTACATGATGTGGAATTCAACTACAAGACGCGAACAAGCAAGATCGAGTTACTGGTTGTGTAACCATGAAATAAGAATGGTGGTTTTATGTGTGAGCACGAGAGACCACAGGTACATCAATTGCAACATCTTACAGTACAACATTTTGGACATCATGTAAAAATATGCATATCTCTGCAAATATTCCTCGCACTGGGACCATATGGCGTTGAGGCGCGTCCCCTGGGTGGTGGATAGGGGGTCCCTCGCGAGATGGGTGCACCGAATCAAATAAGGTGCCGTGAACCAACATGGTCTAAGGGAAGGTGACCCCGACAGAAAACCCCTGGTCCTCCTAGTAAGGGGGTTGGGCGTGGGGGGTAGCTTTCCCACCCTGCAAATAAGGAAATAGCTACAAAAACGCTGACGAAAAGAAAAACGGCAATTCCTTTCCTGGAGGAGGAAGTGTTTTTCTACCAGAAGATTTATGACGTCCTGTGGTGAAAGCCGGAAGTCTTCGGAAGCCACAGGACCGAGCCGCCTCTCTCTATCCAGGGACACAACCATGGGCAGCGGAAATGCAAAAGTACAACCTTTCCCTGCTAGGTATCGGTGAAGCCAGATGGACGCAGTCTGGCCAGAAAAGGCTGTTAAGTGGGGAGATGATTCTGTATTCAGGTCATGAAGAGGAGAATGACCCCCATACAGAAGGAGTAGCATTCATGATGTTACCAGAGGCACAGAGAGCGCTGATGGGCTGGGAACCTCTTGGGCCAAGAATTATCACAGCAGCCTTTAGAACCAGGAAAAAGATAAGCTGAACGTCATCCAGTGTTATGCGCCCACTAATGACGGTGACGAGGAAGAGAAACAAGAGTTCTACGACCGACTCCAGAGTGCTGTGGACAAAGGTGCGGAGCGAGACATCACCATCGTCATGGGTGATTTTAATGCCAAAATAGGGGAGGACAACACCGGATACGAAGAGGTGATGGGGAGACGGGGGCTAGGGGAGACGAGTGAGAACGGGGAGAGGTTTGTAGACTTTTGTGCTCTAAACAGACTTGTCATTGGAGACAGCATCTTCCCACACAGAAGAATACACAAAGCAACTTGGGTCTCACCTGACCATACTACAGCAGTGATGTTGCTAGAAATTTTCAGCATTGGCCGATTCAGTCACAAACCTTTAGGACATTTTGAAAATGTAGTCTTTCGGCCACCATTTCGAGTCCAATTTCGATGGCGCTGCATCACTTTGATTTGTCAGTCTGAGAGGTTGTTCCACTCTCTCTTCTTTTCTTTCTCTCCAACACCAAACGAGAGGAAGCGCTGGCCACTGATAACTTTTGGTTTCTTTTTCGGCGGCATTTCGAAAACGAAAATGGTAATGCCGGAAGCACGCCGTTAGCAACAAGGGGAGTTACTCTCTCTCTTTGCTGATGCATTTGTCGTCTGCTTGGCGCTTCCGATACGCGATGCTCGACAATAACTAGTAACTCGTAACACCTTTATTTATCCGATAGGAAATTAATATGGCCAGAAAAAGCAATAATAACGAAACGGACATGAGACAAGCAAACAAAAAACGGACAAAGGGTGGCCGAATGAGGCGTAAAACCTTGAGCAGGCATGCCTACCCTCAATTTGAAGTTTCTGTATTAGCTATTTGAAATTTCAGTAATACTATTACAATTTCAGTAACACTATTACTATTGTTATTATTTCTGCACTGTTTTCTATATTGTGCCTTTTATATTAGCACGAGCGCAAAAATAAAAATGACACACACACACACACATCACTGACCAGGACACATATAGTTTGCACATCTCTGTAATGGGTTAAATAATGGTTGGGTACCCCCCCCCCCCCCCCCTCCCCCCCCCCACTTAATTTTTTAAATTTTTTTTTAAAACTTGCACATTTCGAAATTTTCTGATCATTGCACTTGGGTCCCACCAAGTGAAAGCAGACACTTGACAGGTTGGTTTAAACAAAGGGACGTAATCGAGCAAATTGACCTAGTGCGCTTACTCCCCTTGTTTTAATTTGACTAACTCCAACAGTTACTTTATTTCTAGATTTAAAAGGCAACTAATATTAATGATAAATTAGGAAATCATATAAATTTTATGTACTAATTTAAAACAAAATGCAAAATAATTGCATTTTTTGTCAGATTAGAATATCTTTTATTGGACAACTTCACCCACAGCTTTAAACTAAAATAAACACTTGGATTATGTTAACAACGATATTTTTTAATTAAGAATATTTGGAAAAAGAAAGGAATACAGCGAACATCTCAATATGAAAGATAAAAGCTGAGCTGCGTAGCTGTGTCGTGTGTGATGGCTAATACCACCTGTCGGAAACCTTTCAGGGCCAACCACAGTCTCAAGTCTCCGTATTTTCGCGCTAGCTCGATTTTTAAAATTTCCGTAAAAAATACGGAAATTCCGTATGGGTAGGCATGCCTGCCTTAGGACAGCGGGCGATCAGAACGTCACTCTTTCGGACATTTTGGAATTTTATTGGTGAATGGCCGATTTGCCGACGAAAACGACATCACTGCTACAGAGAACCAAATAGACCATATCTGCATTGGCAAGAAATTTAGAAGATCCCTTCAAGATGTTCAAGTGAGGAGGGGAGCAGATGTCGCCTCAGACCACCATCTGCTACCTTAAGAATAAAGCTCAAAGAAAAGCTGCACAGAGACAACAAGAAGACAGCGCTATAATGTAGGCAGGCCTCCTGAGAGAGACTGGAGTGAGAGAAGAGTTCAAACTGGTGCTGTCCAACTGGTTTCAAGTGCTACAGGAGCTAGTAAATGAAGAGGAGGTGGTCACCACAGAGCAGCAGTTGAAGGCAGAGAGGCGCTGAACTCGACCTGCAAAGACACTGTAGGGTTCAGGAAACACCATCACAAGGACTGGCTGTCGGCACAGACCTTGAAGATAGAAGTGAGGAAGCAGAAGAAAGCAGTTAACAACAGGATCATACTGGAGAGAATGAAGAGCTCCGTTGACTCCCAGCTGAGAGACCAGCAAGCAGGATTCAGGAAAAACCGATCGTGTACAGACTAGATCGCCACTCTCCGCATCATCGTGGAACAGTCTCTGGAGTGGAGCTCCCCCTGTACGTCAATTTTGTGGATTACGAGAAAGCATTTGACATCGTGGACCGAGAGACTCGGTGGAAACTACGGTGTACCCACAAAGCTCGTCCGCCTGATCAAGAGCAGCTACGATGGCATGACATGTCGCGTGATCCACGAAGGGCAGTTCACCAGGGAGTCCTGGTCAGAACCGGTGTCAGGCAGGGGTGTTTGCTGTCTCCGTTCCTCTTCCTACTGGCCATAGACTGGGTCATGAAGAGGACCACAGAGCACAGACGAAGTGGAATACAGTGGACACTGTGGACACAGCTTGACGACCTCGATTTTGCAGATGACTTGGCTTTACTGTCCCACACTCATCAACAAATGCAGGACAAGACCACGAGGCTTGCCGACATCTCGTCCCAAGTGGGCCTCACCATCCACAAACAGAAAACAAAGACAATGAGGCTGAATGCAACCAGGGAAGAACCAGTTTTGCTTGCTGGCACCCCGTTGGAGGAGGTGGAGTCCTTCACCTATCTCGGGAGCATCATAGACAAAAAAGGCGGCACTGATGCAGATGTCAGAGCACGAATCTGTAAAGCCAGAGCAGCCTTTCTCCAGTTGAAAAAAGTGTGGAGTTCCAGAGAGCTATCACAACACACCAAAGTCCGGATTTTCAACTGCAACATAAAAGCAGTTCTCCTATATGGAGCAGAGACTTGGAGATTGACAAAAACATCTTCATGAACAGTGCCTTAGAAGAATTTTGAAAATCCACTGGCCAGAGAAGATCAGCAACATCAGACTCTGGGAGAGAACATAGCAGATAACAGCAGAGAATGAAATTGGGCGAAGAAGATGGGGATGGATTGGTCACAGTCTGAGAAAGCCAGCTTCCAGTATCACTAGGCAGGCATTGTCATGGAACCCCCAGGGAAAGAGGAAAAGAGGCAGGCCGAGAAACACCTGGCGTCGAGACCTCCAAGCAGACATCAAGAGACTGGGAACCACATGGAGTAAAATCGAAGGAGAAGCACAGGAGTCGCTGGAGGTCTCTGTCGACGGCCTATACCCGGGGAGGGGTGACAGGCGTAAGTAAGTCTGCAAATATTACGAACTGGCAGCACTGACAACAGTAAAGCCATTTCCTTTGCTTCTATTCACATCTATTATGAATACATGAACTGCTGAACTACGTGAAAAATCTGGCTACAGATGTCTGGACCCCTGCGGCACCCTCATACCGACTCCGAGGGAGAAAAAAAACGTCAATGAGACCAACAAGAGACTTGAAGTTAATGCAGCCTTGGGGGCTGATGAGGATGTATGCCTCTTACAGACCTGTACCTAGTCGGGAGAGAGGGGGCAAGTGTCGCTCATCACTGTTGGCAGCTGGCCTCCCGCCTCCCTAATTTTTAGGATGCACTCTGTTCATTGAGGACTGACTGTAGGCCTACAGTGCACTAGAGCATCAGCTAGCTGGCTATCTCTGTCTCTCTCTTTCGTACACGCCAACTAACTCGGCGTGGGTCTCGATGACTGTCTAAAAAATGAATAAGTCATATGACCGGCTAACTGACAGAGCAATGAGTCATTTCAAATTTGTATGCGTCAATGACTGATGAGCATCCTATACGCTGCAAACTATTCTGGCAACTCCCTTGAACTGTTGTAGTCAAATGTATTTCATGCAATAGTGTGTCAGGATTTAACCCTAGCACCACACAGCAGGAGATAGATCAACCATGATAATTCAAGGGTAGTGCCAGGTTAACTTTCAAGACGTGCCGCATCCGGATTCGCAGCGTAAAGGCGCTAATCCGGATGCAGCACGTCTCAAAAGAGTTAACTTAATGCCAGCAGAAGACAAGCTAATCTGGCACTACCTTTGTATTATCATGGTCAATCCATCTCCTGCAGCTGTTATATAGTCTTTAGGTGACACTTCCAAAATTTAGGAAATGTGGTCGGTGGATTAAATGATTTAATCTATGCGTATTCAGCCACTGGAACTGTAAACAGCACTGCTTGTTGCATGCTCGGGCGGGGTTGGTTGAAGTCTTGTTTGAAGACATTGGAAACTAGAAATATTACCAGCCCCCCCCCCCCCCCCCCCCCCCCCCCCCCCCCCCCCCCCTAGGACAAATATTGAAAATGGGGCTTGGAATCTTCATTTTACATTTTCTGATATTGGCGTTTTTTGTAAATGTACAATACTGTTCAGTGCTGGAATTCAGTACTTATTGTCTTGTGCTTGCTGTGTACAGGTGATTGAAACTAAATGCAAGCGACCCAAGCCACAAGGAGTGATCTGGTCCAACCTGGAGTATGAGAAGCTCTACCGCATTCCTGTCCTGCGTAAACTGCGTGACCTGGAGCGGGAGGCTGGCAAGGATGTGCGTCTTCGCGGCCAAGAGGTTGATGATGATGATTTTGAGGAGCGCATGGATCAGGAACGCCGTGAGCGTGGTTATCGGGGACGTGGTGGGCGTGGGGGGCTGCGTCGTCCATACCGCTCTAGGCGAGGCGGTGGCCGATTTGGTGGGCGTCGTCGCTACGGGGACGATTCTGCCGACAGGGAAGACGAGAGCAACAAGGAGAATGCGGATGAGTCCAACGAAAATGGTGAAGGGGGTGAGCGTGGGGGGCGGCGCCGGCGCCAGTATCGCAACAACCGCTACCGACGCTCCAAGCCCCGCCACTCGGAGTCCGAGCTGAGCGATGGTGCAGGGGGAGATCACACGGAGGAAGAGGGGAAGGAAAACCGTCGGCCTCAGAGGAGGAGAAACCGCCGACGAGGGATGGGCAACCGCAACAACTCCGAGAATGCCAGTGACGGCGAGAATGCTCGCTCCGAGGGAGAGGATGGAAAGATTCAGAGGCCACGTCGTCCACGTATTGAAACCAGCCCAGATGGAGTAGTCTTTGTGGGTGGAATCTCACGGCGCCTTCGTGTCAGCGAATTCAAGTCTGAAGTACGAGGCTGTGATGTGCACCCAATCCGCTTGGTGTGGCGTGGAGGGCGTGGGTTTGCCTTCCTTCACTTCCAGTCAGCCGACAACGCCAACTCGGCGGTGAAGGCTTTGGCGGGTCTGGAGATCGATGGGCGGGAGCTGAATGTGGAGCTGGCGCGGCAAAACAACCGCCCACGACGCAGTCGTGGTCCCAAGGAGGCGGGCAGCTCGGAGAGTGCTAACCAGGAGTCGGTGGGCAGCAGTGATGTGCCGGTGGAGGGAGCGGAAAGATAGAAGCGCACGTTTTGTCTTGGCCATGTCCGTCCCGTGATCGCTCACAAGGTGATTGCGCCGCACGACACAGAAGGTTTTGCTGGGAAAGATGGGGAGAGAGGAAACGAGAGAGGAGACAGCCTGTTCCCTAGTTGTCGCTGCTGATATTTTTGTGGCTAGTAGCGTCGAGGACTCGTTGCGTCAGCTGCTAGTGGTTCTGAGGAAAAATAAATCGACAAAATTGGTAGAATTCCATACAGGCTTCACAGGCAAGGTCAGAACTGGTATCTGTCCTCTGCCCACACCCCTTGTTCTGGAGATGATCGTTGCTCTTCCAGTATGTCTGCAATACTGTATGTCACGCGCTGCTCTCAGCGCCCTGACGCCGACGTTCTGGATGTATATTCCCCCATGCATTTTAAGGCAGCACACACGACTGTGCAATTTGCTAAGTTTATTCTGATAACACTAACTGCCATTACAATGAGGTGCCACTGGTAGGACACAAAGGGAATGGGTTTTAGGGGTTGAAGTCTTACTGTTGAAGCAGGTGTTGTGAGTCTGTGTACACTTAACTTTTCATGATGTATCCTTTATTTGTGTAGGAGTTAGCTGTTGGACGGACACCCAGAGAAAGCATATGTAGTTTTGTTCATGCTGTGTTGTTAGTAACCAAGGAATGGAAAAGGCCATGGTTGAGGTGTAGGGTGGGGGGTTAGGAGTAGTCCAAAAATCGCTTGTGCTGATGTTTTTGTTCAGTAGCAAAGTTAGGTGACCAAATTAGCCCCTTTTGTATAATTGTGATTCTTTTTGCTAATATTTTCACTTGCTAAGAAAGTTAGATTCCAAACTTAGACCCTCTGTAAAAATTGGTAAATGTGATAATATATACTCATTTTGATGCAAAGGAAATAGGCTTTGTCAGCTTGTGTTTCTTCATCACTGTAGAAGTCTGTCATTTGTATGTCGTGGTTGTTGGACTGATAGTGGCATGTCATAATTTTTGTCTCCTGTCTAGGGCAGGCATTCTTGTCACTTTGCAATGTGCTTATTTAAGGACGTTTTCTGTTTTGATTTCTTGTGACCACATTTGTGTGCTGGTCTGTGATTTTGGATTTAGGGCTATGCGTTAAGGTCCAAAGTCACAAACTGTCATTTTTTACATATGCATATCCCCCTACCCCCACCTCTAGATCACACAATGATACAGGGTAAATCTACCTCTGCTTCCATTTTTTGAAAATAATTTTGCCAGTCTTATTATTTGTGTGTTGTAGGAAGATATACATTTCATTATTATACTATAGGTTATAATATTGAAATGTAAACTTGTCCAGAGTTCTTTTTAATAGTCATGGAGGTCTTTTTAAACATAATGAAAGTTAAACCTGAAGTTGGGTGGCAATGTCCTGTTCCTTGCTTCTTTTGAGACCAAAGAAATTTTGGGTTCCCCCACTATCAATTTACTGTAGGTTTGTATGATTTTACTACTTGTGTCACTGATTCAAGCTATCCAGACCAAAAAGGTGACTGCCAAGCGTGTAATATGCAAAGAAGTACCCAACGGAGAAAGAAACACGCTTAGAAAAGACGGGTACAAAATTTATTAATATTTCGGGTAAATACCCTTTGTCAAAATAGACAGAGAGATTAGCCGCTACTTACCTTCATTGGCAGAAGGAATGTGGCAACTCCTTCTGCCAATGAAGATAAGTAGCGGCTAATCTCTCCGTTTGTTTGTCTATTTTGACAAAGGGTATTTACCCAAAATATTAATAAATTGTGTTGTACCCATCTTTTCTAAAAGTGTTTCTTTCTCCGTTGGGTACTTCTTTGATTCAAGCTAGTAACAGTTGCTGTATTTCCTGTAGGATGTTATACATGGGTGCATGCAGTTCCTGTGTTGTTATGCTAATGACCTAAAAGTTAGCATGAGGTGGAAATCACTTTTATTGTATCCCACAAAGTGCCATGTTACAGGAATTAACCCCCTTGTGCATGCTGCCACGGGTACTGCTTACAGTACTCGTGGCTGCATGCACAAAGGGGTTGGTCATTTCACTGTCATTTGGTTCATTTGTCATCTATTGCTGTAATATCCATTGTACTATACTAATGTCTACTAAGGTCTACTATACTAATGTCTACTAAGGTTGCACATTGTGTTTGGTTCTACGAGTTTTTGTTCAAGTTTTTTTTAACATTTAATTTCTGATTGTGAAAAATGTAGTGATGTACTTACATTTGTTCTATCTTTATGGCTGAAAGCTAATATAGTTTGTGTTCACATGTATTTTTATAGGGACAAAACCTTGCATTTTTGTCAAAATTATAATTCAGCATGGAACATTATGCCTCACCATATGGTATATTCAGATAAAATGTAAGTGGGGTTTATTCACAGGTTGTTTACTTTTGATTTTCGTTTATGGAGGTAATAAATGAAATGTAAGCATGTCCATTTGCATTACAGAACTAGAAACTGGTCATTGTAACTGAGGACCTAAACTACATGTGAACTAGTGAACTGTAACAAATGGCCTTCAGGAGCATTGCCCATGCACACCATTTGTTACAATTCACCATTGCCTAATGTAGCAGTACATTTTTCTAAGGGGAAACATACATGCTTGGATTTGATGGAATGGTTTTGATCAATAATAGGTGGCCTTTTCGGTGAACACAGGACATTGTCTTAACATGATGGTCACTTGCAAGAGAGATGAACGAAAACAGCCCTTATGTTAGTCATGTTGCAGTTGCCCTTGCTTTGCACAGTAGTTGTCTGACTGTGGACATGTCAGAACAAAACCATATCATATGACCTTACTGCGGTCACTCAGCCACTGCTGTTTCACATGTTTTTAAACCGGTTGAGGATGCAGTATACGCATAGTTAACTTTTAAACTCCCAGAACTAAATGACTCAGTTCTTTAGAATGGAAGTCATTTAGTTCTGGGAGTTTAATAGTGAAAGTAGCATATTTTTTTCCCAACTTTCACACAGCTCAACTCTATAGGAGGCAGTGGATTTTTGACAGCGTTTTCTACAAAGTATGTTCCATGATTGCTAGATGTTTGATGTTGATCCCACCATTTTTGACACTGTATTAGAAACCTTGGCGACGGTTATAGATTGTGACATCTTGGCTGGGTGTCCAAATATTTGTGCATGTCAAATGGAGAAGAAATTTCTACAAGTTGAAGTTAGTTTGGAACAAACTTTTTGTTTAGTGGCTTTGTTTGGCTTTTGGTCAGTTAAAAATTTTCCCTCTCTTCCTCTAAAGACAAAGAAAATTCGCATTCACAGTTCAAAACTGTGTGGACATGGCAGATGTACAGACATGCTGATAGAAAATACAGACACAATTCTATTTTCTTATTGATGTATAAAGTTTCATCTGTGAAGTGTTTAATTAGGGGAGTTTCGTTTGACTGTCAAAGGAAAAAAAAGCAAACAAAAATAGGTTGCAGTTGTGAAGTGTCTATTTCCTATTTATGGTTACATAACAAAATAAAACATGCAATATGTGTTTTTGGTTACTTCATGTTGCTTGTGGGTGTATTGTTTTGTTACTAGTTTTAACCCTTTTCATCCTGATAAAACTACTGCTTGAAATTTGACTATGATAGTTCAAGGGTGGTGCCAGAATAGCTTGCCGCCTGAGCAGGCGCCAAGCTATTCTGGCACCACCCTTGAACTAAAATGGTTGACCTATCTCCTAATCTGTAATGTAGCCTTGATATGACCATAAGCAATTTTTCTTGTTGAAAAAACAGCCTTGGAATGTAATAGGTTAAGAAATGGGACACCACGAATAGGAGTCGTTCTAAATCAGAATCCGATCAAATAAATGGCATGAAACATAGGCCACTCATCCAGCGCGATCAGTTTGCGTGAGACACATTGGTAGTGTAGAAGGAAAGCCTGGTATTTGACACCTGTTTTTCCAGCTGCCGCAGGGGTTTGAGAATTTGTCTTTGGCCAAGAACAGCTTGATGGGATTCCTCAGACTGAACTAAATCGGTCGTTTGAAGTGCTTCACTTTGAAGACAAAAACGCAGTACAACCAAAATATGACAAAACTGGTACTGTTTTGTCTTCAAAAGTAGAGTTAGGAAAGACCTGAGTGTGAGCAGATACCTTTGCCTGCTTTGCTTGGATTGATTGCTTGTGATTACATGCACAAGCATGGGATTTTAACCCCCCTTCTGCAATCTGCAGCAGTTTGCATGAACATGGACTGAAAAGGTCTAAGCAAGAAGTCTTGCCCTACTGGTGACCTGTGCCCTGATTCGGCGAGTCTATTTTTGTGAAAAGCGAGATTTTCATTAAAATGAAAATCTTGCTATTCACAAAATGGACTCGCCATCTTTTGCCTTCACAGGGCATAGGTCACCAATACTGTTTCAACAGTAAGCTTTGACTTTTGGCTCATACCGACTGTTTTAGAGTCAATACTCATACATGCCATACCTGATTTTGATTTGGGGATACTTTTGCTATTTCTAATTGTACACAAACACAAATTGCCTTCACACCCACAAGAATCTTTTTTTAGTGGTCATATTGAGGATTTGGTGAAGCCTACGTGGTGTTGGGTTGGACATTGGTTGCCTTCCTCGACCCAGTACACATGATCATGAGTAGTGGATCAAGAGAAGTCACCAGTGTCTCGTGTTGCAGATGAAAAAACGTAATTGGTGTGAGGATGAACTCCATTTTGGAAGATAAGCATTTAGTGCTGTACTGTTAGCAATATTGAGCACATGTAAAAGGTTCCTATTCTTAAACATACTGAATTGCAAAAGTCGGACCAAAACGGTGACTGCCAATTGACCCATATACTGAGGCCAATAGCTTCAAATTTGTAGACTGCCATATGCAAGCTACATTATATCAGGGTTCATACAGACCTTCAAGAAAAATTTTTAGGGCCTGTTTTAAGAACAAAATTAGGGCCTTTTAGGGCCTGTTTTAACATCTAAAAATAAAAACAAAATAGGGCTATCACGACGCACTAAAATACTGAATAAAATAACATTTGGTCAAGAGTACGACTGGGTGTCCAAATGGTGTGACAAGCACCCTGCATTTTCAAAAGCAAAATAATTTTAATATTTCATATAAATCTGATGTACCTTTGCATACATAAACATTGACACTAAGTAATTTTTTTTTGTTATTTGCAGTTTGGTTGTTATTGAACTTTGAAGTTTAAAGTTTGAACGTAACATTTACAATGTCACACATTTAACAATTCACAACAAGCACAAGCTGTAAGCAATTTTTTGCATTTGTATGTTTCAAAGTATGCTCTCCATCCAGAATATATGGTATGTCTATAAATAAAGTGTGTTAGTGGAAAATGCAACCTTTTATGCCATAAAAACTGTTTGAACATAACTTTACACCATAATTTCCAAAAGCCACTAATTTTAAATTCTACTTGGAGAACTAATTTAAAAATGTTATGCTAAATGCACAGAAACAAGTCTCTAATTTAAGTGCAAAAGCCAATTGAAAAAATAATGAAAAGAAAATAATATATCTATAAAGTTTGCTGGACTGCTTGAACATAACAATTTACACCCACAATTTGAACGCATACTGTAAACTTCGTAAAGGGTTTCTTTCATCTATCACCCATGCATCCTCTTCAAAACCTTGATATAAATCACTACACCAGTTGTCTTCAGCAAAAACAACAGATTAGTAGAGATAAATAAAATAAGTGCCTAGACTGAACAAAACTCAACATTTACACCATTCTGAGTATAAATCTTCAAAACTGGATCATTTGATTTTCCATGTAAGAACCACAAACCTTTCATTATAAAAACAAAGTACATACCCCTACAAAATAACTTAAGTTTTAATAATTGACCATTTGTCAGAATGTGTCGTAGTAGTATGATTTCTGCTGACAAAATTTACAACACGTGTTATGTTCAAGCAGGGTCTTATATTATGGTTAATTATGCAAAAGCAACTCACTCTAGAAAATCACCAACTCAATGGTAATTTAGGCCAACACTGCAAACATCTTCTGACAGTAACAGTGATTTTTTCATAGTGCAGCATGCTTTTGAAAATCTGAGTTCCATGGAGCATGTGTAAAATGTGTCACGTTTTGTTCTCAAGTTATAATTCGGATTTGGTAAAAAAAACTGTGATAATGTCCCAAATTCTTCTGTGGTCACCCAAAAATCATGTATCACTGGAAACCTTATCCATTTCCCTACAACATGATGTATGCCTTAGTTAGATCTGACCACTTCTGATAATTTTGTAGCAGGTTTTGTGAGGGAGGGTGTAGATTTTACCACTAGACACCCAGTCTAACTCTTGACAATTTACCAAATGGTGTTCATAGACATTTCTTCTCCAATACAAATCCTTATCCAGCAAGTACTTACTTCTCAATCACAAGACGAAGAAGAAAAAGCATGCTTTGTCTGCCTTGTCCTTGGTCTACTGTCAAACACTTTTTCAGGTTGAGGGGAGAGAACAGTACACTGAATCAGCATACACTCGATATGGAGTTACTTCCCTTGACCGACTAAACTTCGAGATTGATCGGCAATATCAATGGGTTTAATTTTCGCAACCGATTTTCCTTTCAGATTATTTTCTCCCAATTTTTTTTTCTGTTGAAAAACTTTTATTTCTCTCAGGCTTTTACGTTTTTAGGGCCTCCAGCCACCCCGTTTTCATTTTTAGGGGCCTCTAATTTTTGTCTTAAAATGTTAGGGCCCTGTGTGAACCCTGTATATTACTTACAGATAAGGATATAGACAAATGGCTTTAGTTCAAGGGTAGTGCCAGAATAGCTTGGCGCCTAGAGGCGCCAAGTTATTCTGGCACTACCCTTGAACTATTTTAGTCAAACTTATTTCACACACCGAAGGATAAGGGTTAAGCCAATTGCAGAGAAGAACACAACAGTAAGAGAGATGCTTAGAAATGACGCTTACAACACAACTGTGTTGTAACTGTCATTTCTAAGTGTGTTCACATCTCCTTTGGGTTCTCTTCTATGCATTGATTTGGTTGCTCACACAGGCATGCACGAACATCTGTACACATACATAATGTGCATACATAAACATGCCTGCATGACGACACGCAAACACGCAAAAGAAATGCATCTTATTCTTACGTTGCATTTCTTTTGCTCATCAGTATAGTTGTATTATCTTCTGTGAGTTTCGGACCTTGCAGATTAAACTACTAACACAACGTGGGTGAAATTAGTCTGTACAGTGGCTCTTTGCAGCTTTTCCTTTCAGCAGTTCAAGTATTCAGCTTCGGTTTGGAAGGCAAGTATGTGGAGGGTTGACTAGGATACATGTAAATCTGGCCTGTGAAGGTGAAAGACTAAGACAATTTTTATGAAAGAAAAGATTTTTTAAATATTTTTTTATATTGCAATATGAAATTCAGATTTAACAAAACCTGACCAAACCCGTGCAGGGAGCTCAGTAGAGTGTTCGACTCTTGTCCGAAAGGTCGTGGGTTCGAACCCAGCTGGGGTCAAAATTTGTTCAGACCTCATTTGGTGTCCCGTCTTTGAAATCACCTTCGTGGTGGACAACAGACTTTATGCCCTAAACGTTTAAAGTTTTTACTATCCCGCGCCATAGGGGGGCTGAAATGTTATTTATGAGCCGCCAGGAACGTTCAGCAGAGTAGCTTCCCCAGGTGACGCTCAACTCGCCCATATGCTGTCTCGACTAGTGAACTCGCCAAGTCTTCTCGCCCACTAATAATCATCTCGCCCGAAGTAGCAGTCAACCGGCCCAAGGGTAGAGGCAACTTGCATAATTCTTCTAGATTCTGCAGGAACACATTAGCATCTATGCCGGTTTCTTCAAGGGCATGTGAGAATTTATGCTGCTTGTTCTGCAGGGACACATGAGCATCTATGCATCTTGTTTCTGGAGGGGCACATGAGAATCTGTGCTTTTTGTTTCTGCATGACCATATTAACATCTATGCCTCTTTCTGCGGGGACACATGAGAATCTATGCCACTTGTTTCTGCAGGGATACGCGTATCTATGACTATTTCTGCAGGGGAATATGAGACTGTGCGCCTCATGTTTCTATAGAGTAGCATGAAAATCTATGCTTTTTGTTGCTGCAGAGACACATTAGCATCTATACCTGTTGTTTCTGCAGGGACACATGAGCATTTATGCCTATTTCTGCAGGGGAAATCAGATTGTATGCTGATTGATTGATTAGTTCCGGGTTTAACGTCCACGGCACCGAAGTGCCAATGGACGGCCCTGACGGGCGGGTTATGGAGGACAAGGAAATCTATTGCCTATGGAGTACGACCTGAACACTGATCAACTCAGGCGCACTCCAACTGTGCCACTTTGATTTACCAGGACCTTTCAACGGACATGCTATTGAACAAATTCTTTTTTTCCCCCTGGATTTTGAGTCCAGCTACCGGGGCCGGGACGGGATTCGAACCCACGACCCGGCGATTCCCTTCGCTCTCCTGCTCCGACGTTTAACCGCCTAAGCTATTTCGGACTCCCAGATTGTATGCCTCTTGTTTCTGCAGAATAGCATGAAAATCAATGTTTCTTATTGCTGCCGAGTCACATGAGCATCCATGCCTCTTGTTTCTGCAGGGGCAAACAAAAATCTATGCTTTTTGTCTCTGGTACACATGGGAATCTATGTTTCTTGTTTCTGCATGTGCACATGACCATCTATGTCTCTAGTTCTGCAGATACACATAAAAATCTATGTCTCTTTATGCAGGGGCACTTGATCATCTATGTCTTTTGTTTCTGCAGAGATGCATGAGAATGTATGCTTCTTGTTTCCACAAGGGCACATCAGAATCTATGCTTTTTGTTTCTGCAGGGAAACATTAACATGTATGTCTCTAGTTCTGTAGGGACACATGTCTCTTTCTGCAGGGGCACATACGAATCTATACAGGGACACATGCGCATCTATGCCTCTTGTTTTCGCAGGTGCACATTGGCATCTATGCTTCTTGTTTATGCAGGTGCACATGATTATGTATGTTTCTTTATCTGCAGGGGCACATAAGAATCTGTGTCTTGTTTGCATAGGGGCACATGAACATACATGTCTTTAGTTCTGCAGGGACACACGAACATCTATGTCTCTCTCTGCAGGGACACATAAGCATCTATCACTCTATGCCTCTTGTTTCCGCAGGGACACACTAGCATCTATGCTTCTTGTTGCTGCAGGGACACATGAGTATGTATGTCTCTTGTTTCAGCAGGGGCACATAAGAACTCTAGTACTATGAAACTAATGGATCTTTTGAGTGTTTTTGAACTTGAACAGTCTGTTCGTCCGCCAACTCACAAGCATGGTCATACTCTTGATTGACTACTACACCGACCAAGTGATAATTTCGTTCAGTCTACTTATGTGTCATATGCACTTGAGTCTGATCATCTATGCGTGATTGCTGATCTAGTTGTTTCAGTGCCACCCTTTCAGCCTGTATTTGTGCAAAAACGAAACATTCGTGCTATTGATCGCCTGGCTTTCAAAGCTGATTTGCATGAATATCTTAGCAAACACCCTGATCCCTCTGTGGGACAGTTTAACTCGAGTCTGAGATCACTACTAGAAGGGATCCATCTCCACTCCCGACCATTTTCTCGCCATTAGAGCTGCCTGATCAGTTCTCAAATTTCTTTAATGAAAAAGTTCAGAACATTCGTGATAGACTTGATGGACTTATTTCACAGTCTCCATCACAGTATGACGTTCCCTTTTCTGGTCAGTGTCTCTCGTCCTTCAGACCTGTCAGTGAACAGGAACTTCATGCTGTGCTGAAGAGAACTGCAGAAAAGACTTGTAGTTTAGACCCACTTCCTACTACATTGCTGTACGAGTGTATTGATGTTGTGCTTCCAGTCATGACCAACATTGTCAATGAGTCCCCGAGGTCTGGTGTTTTTCCGTCGGATTTCAAGTCCGCCATTGTTAAACCTTTGCTAAAAAAAAAGCCCTCTCTAGACCCTAACAATCTACAGAATTACCGCCCTGTCTCAAACTTCCCTTTTATCTCTAAGATCGTTGAGAAGGTTGTGTTGTCGCAACTTCTCGAACCATCTGAACCTGCAGGTCATTCCACTGAAACTGCGCTTGCAAAAATTCTGAATGACCTCGAGGCTCTTGATGATGGCAAAGTATCTGTTCTCGCACTGTTGGACCTATCTGCTGCCTTTGATACGATTGACTGTAACGCACGCAGACTTGCCCACAGTCGTACGCACAGACTCTCGCACAACAGACGCATACACCGCCACTGACTCAGACGGGCGCATTCATGCGGTACAACTCAACACACGGGCTCCCTTTCTAAAGTAACCTTTATACACTATACAAGAAAAGAAAGGCTTAAATGACTATCAAACTATATACACTTCTCTGCTAACATCCGAACATCACACACACAATTCACAATATCTCGCCAGGCTAGGTGTTAGTTCTTTGTTTCCAACCTGTTTGATGTTATTGCCTGGTTACGTTGGTCCTTCTCACGTCTAGGCGTGCAAGTCCGTTGTATGCTGCCTACCCGGCACCGGCCTCCACGTGGCGTAGGTGGGTAGTCCGCTCAGTCCCTGACTGAGTGGGCTAGCGGACGGGTGCCATCTTTGTCCAGGATTAGGACTTGATGTCAGCAGATATGTTGTTCAGCCTTTTCACTGGTCCGGTTTTTAAGGAGCTGTGCTAACCTAGGTCGTACCATGTTGGATTGGTCCTTAAAAATACTCGTGACTTTTTGGTCCTTTGGATCCCAAGTGTTTGCCATGCTTGGAGACCCGTGTCGGGGGAGAAGAGGATCCTGGTGGCTGAGGTTCCCTTTGGGCTGCGGCTCACTGGTGCCAACACTCCACTTCGGCCTTGACTTCTACCTAAACGGGAGGCTAGTCGTACCGGCCTAGTCAATCGGCTCTTGTCACGTTGAGCCCTATCCCACTGTTGACATGCGGGTTGCTATACGGAGCACCATGCTATAGCTTCTGCTGCTGATTAGGTGCTTTACGCCAGTATTCCCCTGCATTCAACGGTGTGATAGAAGGCGGTGGCTCAAACGGTTCAATCGGGCTTACCCCCTTGAGTATATCTTTCGGGCAGTCTCCATTGTGCGTCGGCTGGAGACCCGCCGACAGTTGCACTTTCCCTTGTGGGCTCGGTGGCGGGCGGGGACCCCCGGGGGATGAATATCTCTACTAATATAATATGGATAAAACCAAAAAACCAAAACTAGCACAGAAACGGCGCATAGACACCGACATTGCACATGACAGTGATTCAGACTGTGAGGAAGCGACGCCTCAGGCGTCGGCCGTATGGCCTCGCTTCCTCATTGTCCATAGCAAGGTGAAGGAGAAACCAGTTACCAAGCTGCATCCTTTTCTGGTGGGGGAGACCCTCAGGAGCCGTGTTGGCAGGCCTGACGCCCAGCGCCTCAGGTCTGGTGACTTGCTGGTGGAGTGCCGTACTCAGGCACACTCCAGCGGGCTACTGGGGCTCTCTTCCATCGGAGACACTCCTGTGGAAGTCATACCCCACAAAACTATGAATTCGTCAAGAGGCGTAATCAAAGATCAAGCTTTGGCAGAACTGTCAGAAGATGAACTTGTAAGGAACCTTAAGTCTCAGGGGGTGACTTGCGTCAGGCGCTTCGCTTCCAAGCGAGGTGGTGGGGAGATCCGTCTCCCTACCATCATCCTGACGTTTGGCACCCCCACCCCTCCTACTACCATCTGGGGAGGTTACTACTCCCTGAGAGTGAAAAAGTACGTCCCTCTTCCCCTCCGGTGCTTTAAGTGCCAAAAGTATGGCCATGGGCAGAAGACATGCCGTCAGGCAGAGGCTTCATGCGCCCGTTGCACTAGGCCCGGACACTCTGCTGAGTCCTGCACAGCCACCCCCCTGTGTGTGAATTGCCAGGGGGCGCATATGGCTTCGGATAAGAAATGCCCTCGTTGGATATCCGAGTGCAAGATTCAGCAGGTGCGTGTGGAGAAGGGGCTGTCCTTTCTGGATGCCAAAAAACTGGTTGAAGGCCCTGGTGCAGCTGCGGCTGCCCCAACCTCTAACACCTCAGTGTATACTTTTAGTGCAGCGGTGGCAGGCAAGCGCCCCACCAAAGACTTTTCATGTCAGACCCCAACTTCTTGGTTGGGGGCGGAGCCTCGGCTCATCTCGCCCCTGGAGAGTAACCCTCCTCCGGTGGTGACAAGGAGCCAGGGAACGCAGAAGGCGGACACTGCCGGTCCGGTTGTGCCGCCTTCTGTTGCCCCAGAGATAGATAAGTAGACAGTTGAAACCCACCTAATCAATAATCTATAGATTTATTTGATCCTCTCCGTATTTAGACAAACGAACTCCAGCACTTACCACCAATAACTTTATTACCTAGCCATTTTAGTTCCACTCCAGAAATCATTCAAGCTACGTTTTTTGATCAGCTACCAACCTGCGATTATTAAGCCAGATCCCCCACCACACCTAAATAATTAATGCTGTCATTGACTTCTTTAAGCAAAGGTACTTCAGTTATTAATCACCATTGTCTCTATCAACACACCACCTTTCAATACAAAATAAAATGCAGTTAAACACACACACACACACACACACACACACACACACACACACGCTCAAACACACAGATAACATGTTTACATGAAAACACACACACCACCCAGACAGTTATTTGGGTTACAAACTTATCCTATTTCACTGACACACACACACACACACACACAGTGCCCTTTGTACAATAGCTGAAGCACATAGTCATTCTGCTCTACTGAACAAGTATAGGAACCCCATTAAATCTGACTTCCTTCCTCTGAGAACATGAAAAAGCATGTTTTATTTTACAAGAGGCTTTAATTTTCAGTAGCCCACGCCATCACAGATTCTTATGAGCAGTGTGAGATTCTCATTAGCCGCCGATTTCATAGAGTTTTGGTCAACTGTAAAGATTGCTGAATCTATGCATAACACTTAAACACAGACATGGCAGAGTTGTACTGAGCACGCTTAAACACAGGTATGACAGAGAAGCGGACATTCACCAATGCCAAGGACATCTTACAATAGCATGTTAGGCTTACTACCTTTGAGGACGGAAACACCAGAGGTCTTTTGCAAGAGACTTAGATTCTCAGGAGCCTATGTCTTTATAGGCTTAAATTCTTAAGATTCTTTTTTGATTCATATCATGGAGAGCCCTGATTTAATAAGATTTCAGCCAAACCATAAATACGTAAAATAATCTACCTTTGTTTGGGTCTGCTGAGTGGCTGAGAGGATACTTCCGCTGGTTAGGATAGAATAGTTAGCGCAAGCTATTCTGTCTGTGCCGGGTTCGTTTCACGCTCTCGGAGCCAGTTGACACTCTCCACCGCGGAGGCTTTCACAGGAAAAGGTGAACGTGCAACCCCCAGGGTTATAGCCCCCTCCATAGGGGGTGAATTAGCACGTGAATAACCCGGGTTACATCGATTCCTGTGGAAGCAGGTGACAGGCCACTAAGCAGCCCTTTTGTCAATGTTTTTTTTTTCTATTTTTTTTCTTTGTTAATTTTTAATTATTCTTCTTTTTTTTCTTATTTTTTCTATTTTTTTTAATTTTAAATTTTTTTTTCTTATTTTATTATTTTTTTCCTATTTTTTATGTTAGGAAAAAAAGCAAAATAAGTACATCACTGGACAAAGGGAAATAATCTGGAAACAAAGGCTAGTTAAAAATATCAATGCTGTCACCCAGCCCCCTACCCCCACACCCCACCCCACCCTACAAAGCCCCACACACCCACACCCCACACCGTTCTGTGTCAATGCTTCAAAAGTGGGTTATTAGGGCACTAGAACAAATTTTAAATATGGAGCGTTCACCAAATATGGAACAAACCTTGAATATAGGTTTTTCTCCAAATATAGAGCACTAGGTCATTCCTAAATAAATAGGTCTCGCCAAGTGAGTAGTAGTTTGGAGAAAAAGAATTTTGTTTTCTGTTTCTTCGTCTGACAAAGTGTGGAGAAAATTTTGTTGTTTCCACTCCAAGCACATCACATCAGCACATCGTGAGTGTTATTTAACAGGCGCAGACCAACCTGTGATGCATTTGAAATTGAAAGACAAAACCCATTTTATGTTTGCAGCCACAAGAACACATGAAAAACACCCCCTGGCAATAGGCTCATCCATCAGGCCTATTCAAACGGTCTGGCCCATTCAAAAGGGGTGTTTTAAAATACCCCTTTCATGTCCACAGAGGTATGGACAGATTTTGCACTATAGACCTTTCTTTCCAGGGTGCTATGTGCACACACCCTTATTGTGTAATAAAAAAAATATTCTATTACACTACCGGGCAATCTGAGTGGGAAGTAAACTTAGGAAGTTACTGTTGATGTGACTTTCTAGAATAACATGATTTTACTTGCCAACTAACTTCAAAGATACCTACAACTTTCAAGTAACTTTAAAGTTAGTGTCATAAGTTCTTTTAAGTGACTTAAAACAAGTTCTTACAAGAACCTAAACATAAGAATTTGTAAGTTCTTGACCCTAGTCAATAAGACACTCGGACAGATTTCTCAAGTTACAAGGTCAACAAGAAAACTTTTTTTCTCAATAGTAGTCTGGTGGTGGGGCAGATGGTGTTAGATGGGCAGACGTGAAAGGCATGACATCTCTTTGCGAAGTGTATGACAAAAATAATTGATTAACAAAACCTATCGTTAGTTGCTTGTAAGTTCTCGAACTTTTTTCATAGTTTCTTCTACGCCTATCTTTTTTCCTTGTTCTAAAAAAGATTTCTTTAGCTCTTCAACATTTACAGCCTGACTACGCATCTTATTCTGTATTTCAGACTTTTGTTGTTTATAGTTGGCCAAATCATCCTGGACTCGCTTAAATTCTTCGTCATCAATTTCATTATCATTTAAAGCCTTACTAATAATAAGTTTCATACTCGTCAGCTTAGCCCCCCACCCGGGTCTGCCCTGGGGGACTTGGGTGGGGTTAGGTATTTTTTAGTTCCCAGGGTCACCCTGGTCAGCCCCACAGGGTGGGTTTTTCTCTCTATTCTGGGGCATGTGTTTCTGTCTACCCTTTGTCCATTCACCTGTATTTGCCTTTTTAAAACTCTCCCTACTGTCTGCACTGCCTGTAGCTCTTGAAATTGGATGTGTGTTGCTAAATGGTCTTAGCTTTATTTAGGCCCCATGTGTTAGGCTTATTTAATGTATTTGACTGGCTGGCGACATACATTCAATGTTCTGTTTATTTTTTTTTTTTTCACAAGCAGTGCAGGCACGTCCTGAGAAAGCCTTGTTGCTGTCGGGACGTTAAGCAATGTACAATCAAT
This sequence comes from Semisulcospira habei, assembly GCA_036245525.1. Classification (NCBI taxonomy): domain Eukaryota; kingdom Metazoa; phylum Mollusca; class Gastropoda; family Semisulcospiridae; genus Semisulcospira; species Semisulcospira habei. The sequence continues at coordinate 163,939,719 of BTPG01000001.1, read as the reverse complement.
CAATCAATCGTCAGCTTAGCTGCTGCGAGCGTACTTAATGCTTCATGCTTCTGCAACTTCATATAAAATCTTTTGTTAATAGCTTCCATACCAAAGCATGCTAGACTTGTGACAAGGCCAACAGCTTCAACAGCAATTCCTACGACACTTCCCACCCCCGTTGCAAAAAGAGTTATACCTCCTACAGATAATCCGGCTGAAACCACCCCCATGGCCATTGATGTGTTGTGTACAGAATTGAAAACCGTATTGTAACGGCGTTTACACCTCGAGTATTTTGCTTGTTCTTCTTCCAAATACTTCAACACTTCTGTAATATTCATTAAATGGAATGAATCTGCCTTTAATGTTTTATCACGCTCAATAGGCTCAAGCTGCTCAGGTGGTATTTGTGGATACAAGTTCACCATTTTTTATTTACAAATATTTTTTTAATCAGCAATTACATTTTGCAACTCTTCAAAAGTATACAATTTGCTGGCATAATAAAATGCAACAAGATCAATGTGTTCGAGGTTTATGTAAGTTAGACGAACAAAAGTTGTTTTGTCGACCACCACCTTGACAGCTGGAATACTGCTCGAAACATTAATAACATCATTATTTTTTGTAATGGCAATAAAGACCTTTGATGATTCTGTTACTGTTTCATTCCATGTAAGTTTAATTCCTTGTGCAATTTGAGCCTCTTTAGCAGTAGCAACAGATTTCATGATAATTTCAAATACTATTGTCACTTCTCTAGCCACGACTAAGCTTGCTGGCATAAACACAACAGAAGTATCTGATCTACCCTTTCTAGTTGTAAGAAGATATCTCCGTCTCTCATAATTTTCAACTTTCAGTTTTTCTCTGCTATTGTTGTCTAGGGCAAAACTTGGAACAAGGCTTACAATAAGCGGCCCAGAATTAACAACCTTCCTAAACACTAAGGCGCCTTCATCATCAGTGTATACATAAGGACTAATAAATTCAATCTTTATGTCCCAGTCAATTGTGGGTGGTGGTGCCGGTACAGGTGAAACAACCCACTTACTACCCACATGTATTAAGTTGTAGGGCACATTATTTACAGGTGGAGTAGGTACAGTAACATCACGAAGCTGACCAAGTTTAGGAATCTGTTTTTCACCATCTTTCATATCAACAATTACTTTCCTCTTGTACATGCCATTTGAATCAAGTTCAAAACCATATATTTCTCCAATTTCCCCTTCCTTCTCAAAATCCTGTACGTCTGCCAAATCTTTCAACTCTGTTACCGGACACGCAACTGGTATGATTCTAGGCTTTGGACCAAGACCACTCATTTTTATAAACAAAAATAAAATTATTTAACTTCTAACACTACACTAAAATCATGCATAAGAACTGGTTTGTCATCCTGATTAGTTACAGATATACTCAGTGACTCAAAGAAACTAGAACCTAATTTCTTAAACTGCAAATTAGGAAATCTAGCAACCACACTTTCACAATATGGGGCAGTTCCAGTCGGCAAGCATCTTAACAAAGTTGAAGGCTTTCCATTGTGAACATTTTCAGTTGTGTTTAGTTCTTTTAAATAAACATTTAGCACTGTGTGTACTGACAAATGAACAGGATATATTCCAGTTATTTTAGTTACATCTGCTGTATAATACCATCCACTAGTACCATTATCTGCAAAACTCATTACCCAATTTATGGGCATTGTATTTCTATCTATTAAACCAAGCAAATATGCAAGTTCACTTGAAAATACTGGTATACTACCTGTAGGAACTTCTAATTCAACAAGTAAGTTAGCCTGATTTAAAGTTGCTTTAATTTTAAATATATTTTGAAACCAGTTAGCTAATGTACAAAAGTCATAATACCCAGATGGTATAAAGTGTGTATTTTTGTCTACACCACTATTACCAGAATCTGCATAAACAGCATAAAAACTTGTATCATCAGTTACATTAAACCACTTTACTGTGTAGAACATTTCATGGATAGCTACAGCCTTGCTACCATCACGATTATCAATCCCATTAGTTAGCCACACTGGTTTGCTCGTGTCAAGATTTGTTAAGGTAATAAACATTTTTATTATCACATAAAAAAAAGGATGGAATTTAAATCACCAACCATTACCACTACAAACGCATTTCAATTTAATGTAGATGCTAAATATAATGTCGCCCCTACTTATGAACAGAAAATAATTCAACTAAATCAGCTAGATATAGCTTTGTCTGAAGGAGATTTATTTCAAGTAAAAGTACCAAATCCTTATGATCATTACCTAAACCCTCCAATTACAGATGACTCTACTGCAAGAAAGTGGTCTTCAAGCCCACTACAGATGTTTCAAAACCAACTTAACTTTGCCATACTGTGTTCAACTACAGGCTGTGGTGTTTCATTTACAGACCACTTGAATCACTCAAACAAACTGATTAAGTCTGTCTATCGTTTTCATGTTTATTACCAGCTTAGAAGAATACTGTCAGAACTGCATACACCATTACCCACTGAATCCAGTTTTAACAGGTTTAACAATCCCATGGATTTGAAAGCATTTGAACGCATCTGTAATGAATTTAACATAAGCACTAAGTATGACTTTACACAAAAACTTGATGATCACAAAGGCATGGGAACATTGTATTATGCTATGAGTCACAGACAATACCCTCAAGATTACTGGCCTCCCTACTCTTCATTCTCATAAAAATCTGAAGTGTGGTTAGGCTCAATAGAACAGAAGCAGACTAATGCGTGGACCACATTTATTTTAGATAAATCTGACGGGTTTACTCAAGCAGGAGTCGAGCGCGTCAATGAGTCAATCAGAACATTTGTCTGGTGTTTACTAGGAGCACAATCACTAACAAAATCAAACATTTTGAATGGAAGTGGTAAATTTGAAGCACAAAAACAGTTTCTTGCAAATCTTGAAGATTCAATTAATTCAACAGTTGATCTCCCATCTAGCATACAACGCTACCAAGACGTTTTAAGATATGCCAGATCAAAAGTTGACTGTAGTTGGCATCGGGTTATACATGTTACCATCTGACCTTCAACTCCAAATGGGTACAATAACAAATTATAATAATGAAATCATTGTTGCAGGTGTTGGTCAAAAACTCGGTCTCAATCAATCTGTAAACTTAGGAGCAACAACCACACACGTACAGTCATTAAAATCATTACAGACGGTAACACCCCCGACCCTGGCCCCAACACCGGCACTCATACAATCAGTACAGTCAACCCCTGACACACATGAGTCGGAAAGAACTGCATTAGTAATAGGTCTAACAGGATTAGGGGTTTTACTTCTTTATCTGTTTCATTAAATAACCCACTATTAACCCTCCTACTGTCACCAAAAAGACCCACACATGTTCTGCCATAAACCCTACTGCCTTTGCCGCTGTACTAATCAGCCAACTGACAACAGTGCCTATAATGCCAGGCAAAGCGTCCATTGCTTTCACAGCCAATTTCTTAAGCAAGTCTGATATGTGAGACAGTTGTTTCTTTACCCATGACTGTAAGTCTTTTGGATCTGTGGGGACTGGGGTTGGTGGTGCTGGAGGTGGAGAACCACCCCCGGAGACAGCCAACACAACTGTACTGATAATAAACCCCAGAGCTGTAATTAAACTGGCAATTGTGATACCCTGTTCTCTGAAAAGTGTTTTTAGTCTCTCAGCCAGAGTAGTGTCTTCGTGAAGTATTTTCTGAATAGTTTCTCTAATCCTGTTGACCTGTGTTTTCAGTTTTTGTCTACCATTATCAACTAATTCTAACCTAGCATCTCTTTCTATATACAAATCTTTTAATCTACGCTGTATTCTTTCTTTTATTTCAATGTCATAATTTTCACTGTCAGCTGTATTTTTTTTTCTCCATTTCTATTTGTCTATCAAGCTCACTAAGTTTGACTACGTTATTTACCATCTCACCCCTTGTTGTCTGTAGTCCTTTATTATACGCAGCCAACTCACGCAATGTAAAAGAAGAGTCACCTATTTGAAAAGGAGCCTCATTTATAAATGATGTTTCTTGTATTGTCTTGTCTACTATTTCTGGTAGTTTTGTGTTATCAGCCATATCAATCTCTTGCTCAGTCGGTAATTTTGATTGCGCATTATTTAGATCGGTAGCAACTCTAGGTGGTATCCTTCTTTCACCAATACCAAGTTGACGCAAGACGCCAACACCTCCTTCACCTCTGATTGTACTTAAAGCTTTAAACCTACTGGGGTCTCTTTTGTTAGTTAATCGTATTTTTCCTTTGTCAACAGTATTTAAATATAAATGACCTTTATCATATTCAAACTGATTAGGATCTATGTTGTCTGGTCGTTCACGAAGACTATCATAAAACGAATTAACTTTGTCTTTTAACAGTTCATGATGCATACTACTACTACTAGTTACCATTCCAGTCATATCTGTTACACTAGTATCATAGTCATTCATGTCATCCATTTCAAAATCTTCATGATTAAATCCTCCCGCTGCCATTGTTTTATTAATTTATTATTTTTTATTGTGCATAATAAAAATGACACAGATTTATGGATCAAAGTTAGACCCATTTAGAAAACTACGTGAGCCCCTGGGTGTTAAGGGCATTCGACAAACAATAGTCATCACAAACAATCCAAGTACCATAGACCAGAACCAAACACTTACAGTCAAGTTTCCAAACCTAGGTCCCAGTGACGTTATTGTTCCTGGCACTGCACGCCTAGCATTTAATATTGAACTATCATCAGACGCAGACGTGAACAGAACACTAGTTAACAATCTTGGTAGAGCAATTGTTAGAACTATTAAAGTAAAACTTGAAGGACAGGAAGTGTTTAGTCTTGATGACTCAGATGTATTCTACTGTTACAAAGACCTTTGGCTAACAAGAGAAGAACGAGAAGACCGTATTTACCAAGGCATACAGTCTGATAATGTTGGTAAACTTCGAATCGACGCCGGAGATAAAGTAACTAATACAGCCATGGATGTTATAATGGCCGAAACATATGGATCCAGATTCTACATTCCACTTGAGTTTGAAATCCTAACAGCTCATCTGCCTTATTATCAAGGAGCACTGAATGACCGTCTGAGTTTTGAACTAACTTTCAATGACTACTCCAAAGTTATAAAATCATCTGCCACAGATGCAACATACAAGATCTCTAACATTTCCTTGGAATACGAAATTGTCACACATACTGAACTAGCCAGACTCATTCAAAAACAGTATCAGTCAAGACTTCCAATTTATTATGACAGGGTGATTAGACATAGTTTAATACCCAAAGACAAGAGCGACCCAATGTGGAACATAAACTTGAACACACCTGCCAGATCACTGAAAGGTATTCTTATGTTGTTTGTTGAACCTGTGAGTCCATACAAACGGGATTCAGAAAAATTCTACAATCCTAAGATTACACATTTGTCCTGCACAATCGAAGGCCGCCCTAATCAAGTGTACGCATCTGGAATGCTGCCTTATCAACACTACGATGAGATCACAAAGTATTTTGCGGGTGGAAGGATTAGAGATAAACCTGCAAACATTGTGTGTAAAGATTTACATCTGTATGACGTTAGGATCGGACAATACCTGACAAACAAATATGCACTGTGGTTAGACCTGCGTAGTACAGATGATGACTATCTTCATGGGTCAGGACGAACTGTTGAGAATGGTAGTGATGGGATTACAATTCAGATACAAAAGAAGGTTGAAACTGCTGCAGCCATAAATATATATTTGTACCTAATTTATGACGCACAACTCAATATTGCAGAAAGTAGACTGAGTGGACACATCTATTAAAATTATATTGTGTATTAAAATGAACCTAATGACCCTTGACCCACACTGTGGCTTATTTTGTGGTGCGACAGGGTGTGGTAAAACTGAATTTGTACTTAACCTCTTACAAACAAGATACATACACCACTTTGAAAACATTGTAATATTTTGTCCAACAATAAAACACAACAAAGCTTATCACAACCGTTTTTTTATTTGGACTGATCATAACATTTACTTAATTGATCCTGAAAAGAAACTGAATGAATACCTACAATATTTTTACAAGAAATTTGAAGGACAGTCAACTTTATTTATTGTCGATGATTGCTCTGCAGAGAAAGACATTGTCAAAAAGAGAAATACTTTAGCAGAACTTGCCTTCAGTGGTAGACACGCAAACATCAGTGTTTGGATTCTCACTCAGAAATATAATGCTGTACTAAAAGATTTTCGAGAACAGTTAAAGTTTATCTGTTTGTTTTACTGTAAGGATCGTGACAGCTTCGAAGACTGTCTCAGAGAAAACGATGTCATTCCAAATAAGCAAGAACGGGATGATGTAAAAAATAAACTGAAATCAACTAAGCATCTAAAGCTCATTTTAAAGACAGATCAACCCACTGGATATGGGTTAGTAAATTAATTTATCTTTTGGGTTTGTCTATAAAAATGACGGACGGACAAGAGGATCAAAATTGGCCTATTGGTAAATTCATGGATATTACATCGAGTTTCAGGGGTTTTATGCTTATTAGTGACTTAAAAACACAAGTTAGATGCCCTTTTTCAACACTCCCAACACCGATGAAGATGTACATGACATATAGTTTTTATCTTGGATATTCTAATACTTTTCCACTTTATAATAATAGGACAACATATTTTTTAGTTTATGATGCTAAATCTGACTGGTTTAAGATTATGTGTTTACAAATATACAATCAAATAAAAAAAGAAAATAAAAATGTTAAATTTATTACTGTCAATAAAACAATATTACACATGCAAAAGCTTGAAGATGATACCACAAAAGACATATCGATGAAGTGGTTTATTAGTTGGTAATTAATTTTGTCTATTATATAGGTTTTAGTCAATAAAGTGCCATTTACATTATGTAATTTTCTATTTATTTTTTTGTCGGACAAATAAAAATGGCGGACAATTTTCAAAGATTAAGAAACGTGTTTCACACAATTGACTTACCTATATCTAATTATTTTAATGTATATGAATCAATAGAAAGCTCTTTTACCGTAATACAAGAAAATCTTCTTTCTGGTAGTATAAAAATTCAGATTGTTGCAAAAATAGAATTTAGAAGGGAATCTGGACAAGTTATTATTTCATATATTTCAACGAGACAACACACAGTTAATTCGAGAAGAGAATTAAAAAGAGTGTTTAGAGAAAGATTGTTGCCTGACTTTCTTGAAGCAATTGATAGGGCAAAAATAAGTGGATCTGGTTGGCATGAAGGTTATGTACTTGAACTTCAACTAAAGCAGTCAAGATATCATCCTATTTTAGGCAAATCATGGATACCACTGCCGGCAGAGGTTGCAAACAAAAAGGCTGTAGTCAATATTCAAAACAATGATAATTTATGTTTTATGTGGTGTGTGCTTGCCAAACTGCATTTTGTAAAAATAAAACCTGATCGTGTATCTAACTACACCAAATTTGTAAATGAACTCAACTTCAGTGGTATAGATTTTCCTGTTAAAATAGAGGATATAGACTTGTTTGAAAAACTAAATCCTGGTATATCTGTAAACGTGTATATATGGGATAATGACTCTGAGAACAAGTTACAACCAATTAGAGTGTCACCAATTGCCCCAACCTACGGACAGTCAGAAGATAAGCATGTTGACATGTTACTAATGAGCTCTGGTGATAACTTTCACTACACAATTATCAGAAGTATGTCAAGACTAATTCATCATACAACAAAACATGATGGTAAACAGGAATTTTGTAAAAAATGTTTACAAAGGTTTTCTTCTATTGCAGTAGCAAATAAACATGTTTTAAATTGTAGGTCTGTTGATGACGTACAAACAGTACTTAAGTATCCAGAGCCTGGTACTAAAGTACATTTTTGTAACTATAAAAATCAGCAAAAGCTACCGTTTGTAGTGTATGCTGATTTTGAATCACTGGTTGTTCCATATGATGGTCCTGTTCCAGAGTCATTACCAAAGACTATAAAATTGAGTGACCAAGTGGTGTGTTCTTTCGGGTATATTTTTGTTATGTCAGACGGTCAGCATTCAGAACCTGTTATTTACAGGGGAAAAAATGCATCAGCTATGTTTTTGTCAGAAATGAGACAACTGTATAACAAGGTATTTGATTATTTGAAAAATTGTCAAAAGACTTTGGTTATGACAGAAGAAGACAAACATAATTTTGATACAGCTGAGATGTGTTGGATTTGTGAACAACCTTTAGAGGGTGATAAAGTTCGTGACCATGATCACATAACTGGGCGTTACAGAGGAGCTGCACATAATAATTGTAACTTGTTATTAAAAATAGATCCTAAGACATACAAGTTACCAATCTTTTTTCACAATCTGAAGGGATATGATTCACACATTATCATGCAGGCTGTAGACGAGTCGTACAAAAACATAAGTTGTATTGCCCAGACAACTGAAAAATACTTGACTTTTAGGTTAGATAAATTAGCATTTTATGACTCTATGCAACATTTATCTTTAGGGCTTGCCAGTCTCGCAGAAGGACTTACTGAGTTTCCAATAACAAGTAAATATTTTGAACCAGACTTGATTAAGAAAGGTGTCTATCCGTATGAGTACATCGATCACTGGGTAGTTTTTGAAGAAAGGAGTCTTCCACCAAAAGAAAATTTTTATTCTACACTAATTGGTAAAGGTATTTCTGACTCTGAATACCAACATGCACTTGATGCATGGGATAAATTAGGATGTCAGACAATTGGTGATTACCACGATCAGTACTTGAAAGCTGATGTCTGTTTGCTAGCAGACGTATTCAAAAGTTATCGTGAAAAGGGTTTGTTACACTACAGTCTTGACCCTGCTTGCTACATAACTAGTCCTGGCATGACATGGGATGCATTTTTGAAATCCAGTAAGATATTTATAGACCTGTTGTATGATCGTACGATGGGTGAAATGGTGGAACGTGGATTGAGGGGTGGCATTAGTATTGCAGCAAATAATTATGCCAAGGCAAATAATAAATATCTGGACGACTTTGACCCCTCAATGTCAAGGTCATTTATTACGTACTTGGATGCTAATAATTTGTATGGATTTGCAATGTGTGAATTGTTGCCATTAAAAAACTTTTGTTTGTATGATTTGTCACAGTATGGCATAAAAAAATTAACAAAATATATTATGGATCGAGGTCAAAATGATGAAAAGGGTTGGATCTTTGAAGTAGACTTGGAGTATCCACACCATTTACATGATTACCATAATGATTATCCATTAGCAGTTGAGAAACTGAGTTTAACGGGGAAAAAAGAAGACACCAAACTTGTACCCAATCTGAATGACAAATTTAATTACGTTTGCCACTATCGATTGTTACAGTTTTACATCAGACATGGGTTAGTACTAAAAAAAGTTCACAGAGGCATTCAATTTGATCAGAGTGCTTTCATGAAAGATTACATAATGAAGAACACAACATTGCGTGCAAGAGAAGGTAACACTGCATTTGACAAAGACTTCTTTAAGCTTATGAACAATGCCTGTTTTGGTAAGACTATGGAAAATCCTCATCACAGAAAAGATGTGAGACTTGTTACAACTGAATCGGATGCAATTAAACTTACAAGTAAGCCTCAGTACACAGGGTATAAAGAATTTCATTCATCATTGTATGCAGTGTCACTCAAAAAAAAGATTGTTAAACTGGACAAGCCAGTATTCATTGGTATGGCAATTCTGGAGTTGTCAAAACTGTTGATGCTTGAATTTTATTATGATTACTTCAAACCGAAGTATCCTGAGTGTCGATTGTTATACACTGACACTGACTCTATGATCATTGATGTGCCTACTGAAGACTTTTATGAAGACATGAAAACAGAGTTACACATGTATGACACGTCTGATTATCCTAAAGATCACCCATTGTTTAGCACACAAAACAAGAAAGTGCCTGGTAAGTTTAAAGATGAACTGAATGGTGTGCCAATAGTTGAGTACGTTGGACTGAGATCCAAAATGTATTCTATACTGCACCAGAAGGGTTGTCAGTCGAAAGCCAAAGGAATAAAAAAAACAGCAATAAAAAATAAAGACATTCGACATGAACATTACAAGCAAGTGTTAGATGGTGCATTAATGCATGATTATCCAAACAAGACACTAAGATCAAACAAACATAATCTTGAAATGATCCAAACACATAAGAAGTCTCTGGCAGTTGGAGACACAAAACGAGTGTTTCATAGTAAGGAAAAGGCTTATGCACCTGGGCATTACAGGCTCAAGTTATCTGAAAAAATAGCTGATAATCTGCTTGATAAACTAATTGATGAATTGAAATTGTTAAAAGTGAGTAACAGTATCTGTGGGAATAATCTGTAATTCTTCTCTAACAAATGCCCTCTTTGGTGCAGGCTCATACAGATAATATATTGTTGCATTAGCTGAAGGAACTATTTTTTTTATATTATGAACAGATGTAGACCAAATTGGATCAGTTGCCCTACGTCTAACGTCATTCTCAGCTTCACCTGGTTGATACAAATATCTCACCTGTTTTGTAAACAAGCTAGTGTCTGGAGGTGTTGTTATTGCTTTTATTTCTGACGGTATTGTTTTCAATTTAATAGAATCAACAGGTTTAGGGTGACCATCATTATTCATTGCTTTTATCACAGAAGGTAATCTTTTAACCCACTCAGTGTTACGTGCGTCATGCATGAGTTCCTTAGAATACTGATAGCTAAAAAGTCTCTCTGATAATTGTTTATTGAAATTTTCTACAATTGCCTGTGATCTATGCAAGCCTGGAATACCGCGTCTAACCAGTACGCCATGCTTTGCAAATAACTGATTAACAGCGCCTTTAAATTCACTCCCATCATCAACCTGCACAAGCCTAGGGTATTTTAAAGGACCTCGACTATATATTTTTGATAATGCAGTGGCCACTGTTACAGCTTTTTTGTCAGTTATGGGTTCTGCATCCTTATACCTTGAAGCTATGTCAACAACAGTTAATGCATACTTGTATCGTTTCTTTCTTATTGTGTCATGTGGAAGAAACAGGAGGTCCATTTGGTGTGTGTCATTAGGTGATGTGTTTTCAAAATGAGGCCTTGTTATTTTTCTTGGAGCAGGAAGATATATTTGCCAAATTGCCTGTTTTTTAAGCCACTGTTTTATTTGGTTGACATCTCCACCCACAGCAGCATGTAATTTTTTTACTGCAGTATTCCCTTTCCAGTAGCCAATTGGAGAGTAATATATTTTTGATAGTTTAGCGTCTGCCATTTTTTCTAGCAATATAAACTCCTGTAAAATATACTAATGTCATTCCTACTAGAACAAATATTATATCTCCATTTCTTTGTTCTGGGCTTGGTTGGTAGTAGTCACTAAGTTTTGGTTGTGGAATAGACATGTCTTCACCAGTTACAAGATAGTATTCTTTGATAGCGTCATCGACGTTTGAAAATGTATGCTGTGCATGACCCTCAAGTTTTAGTTTTTCATTAATAAAATCAAGTTTTTCAATTCTTTGCTTTTCATAATCTTGTTGAGCTTGAGCTAGTTTTTCAGATGCCTCATTGTGTCGCTTCATTTCTTCTGCTGATTCTTCTTTACTAACTTTTGAAAAGAAATAGTTTGATCCACTAAAAGCTAATGCGTTAATAACTGCACCGCCAATCATAACAGCTATAGTTGCCATATTTTTATTTACATAGAAATATTTTCTGGAATAATTCCTTGCTTGACTAGAAAATCTTTTGTTGCAATCGATGCTGTTATAACAACTACTAACTTAGCACTGTCTTCAAAGTCTAATTTACTAAGGTCTGCTGATTTCATTTTGAGTAGACTTTTTCCCAGCATAGAATAAGCTACTGCTAGTCCACTTATTACAGCAGAGTGATAGACAAGGTTCATTAAGTTCTTTGTGTCGCTCATTTTCTTTTACCATAAAAATTAAAATAATAAATTTATTTACTGCATGTAAAATGGGTCCAAAGGTTTTGGAACTGCTGGTAATGTGGAGACTTCTTCTTTTGTTTTTGGAGTGTTTGATTTTTTGGACACTGTTCGAGTGTTTGGTTTGTATTTTTTATATAATTGGTAACCTACGTAACCAAATCCGACAACAAATCCAGCAACTATATATTTTGTAGTTGGTTTTTTCTCACTTTTGGGTGGTTGTGTTGGTTCTGGTGGAAGTGGTGATGGTGTGTTAGTCTTTTCTGTTAATGCTTGAAGCTGTAATTTCTTTTGTCTGTTATATTCAGCTAATCTTTTTCCAGCCTCTATTCTACCTGGGCTTTTAGTCTTAGTCACTGTTTGAACCTGTGTCAAGGCATGGCTCTGTTGTGGAGTCGTCTCGTCCATTTTCTTCTAATTTAAAATTTATTTTAGAAAAATCAATATGACTACTAGTAACAAGTAAGGTTACAGCAGGTGCAAGGTAATTCCCAAACTTGTAAAACATGACACATGCTAATTTGCCAATTGAACTTGAAACAATAGGATTACTTTCTAGATCATGTGAAAGGCTGTCACTATCAACAGGTAGGAAGTGACTTACAGCTTTTGTGTATAGGCATACAAGAGATCGACTCAAATCACGAGTCATTAGTGAAGCAATGTGATTTTCATATTTAGAATGTAGTTTAATTAGCTCATCAGAGGTTAAAGATTCAATATCCTCTGTCATGTATTGTCTTCCTAGATAAGTCTTTGACTTGCCTGAGACAACTACAGAGATAAGTTGTTGTTTTTTCGAGTCTAAGTCTTTGTTCTCAACAGCATTGATATCACTTAAAAGTAGTAATTCGTCTTGATTCATTTTAAAACGTAATATAATAATTTTGTTTAAAGAAGTCAATTGCAGCATTAATAATTTAGGTTGGGTGGGGGATCTGGCTTAATAATCGCAGGTTGGTAGCTGATCAAAAAACGTAGCTTGAATGATTTCTGGAGTGGAACTAAAATGGCTAGGTAATAAAGTTATTGGTGGTAAGTGCTGGAGTTCGTTTGTCTAAATACGGAGAGGATCAAATAAATCTATAGATTATTGATTAGGTGGGTTTCAACTGTCTACTTATCTATCTCTGCCCCTAAGCCTCAGCCCCCACCCAAACCTGTTAGTCAGTCAACTCCAAAGGCTTCTGGCTCTGGTCAGCCTTCTAAGGCCGCTAACTCTAGCGGCAGGAACGCTGCCCAGGACCAGAAGTCTAAGAAATCTATGGGACCGCTGTGCGCACGGGCCCAGAAGGGGAACACAGATGTGCCCCTTCAAAACAAATATGCTGCACTGGAGGAGCGGATGGAGGGAGTGGAAGTTGTTGTTGCTGATGCTGCGGCAGCTCCACCCCCTTCCTCTCCGAAGAACCAGAGGAGGCCCGGGAGCCGGCCCCCCTCTGTTTCTTCAACTCCTTCCAAGGTAAAGGAAAAAGGGGGGAAAAACTCCTTACCCCCAGATCAGACTTAATCATGGACTCTTTGCTTCAGTGGAATTGTCGTGGTTTTCGAGCTAACTTTGAGGAATTACGTCTTTTAGTCAAGTTCTATAACCCCTCAGTCATATCTCTTCAGGAGACTTACCTGAAGACTTCTGACCCTGTGTCTTTTAATGGTTTTAATGTTATACATAAAGGCTCTGATTCGGAGAGGCGCTCGGGTGGAGCGGCTCTTCTTATTAGTAGCCAAATTTTATGTAGCCCCGTTAGCATCGACACCTGTCTTCAGGCTGTCGCTGCTCGGGTTACCTTACAAAAGACCATAACCATATGCAGTATTTACCTGCCACCATCACTGCGGGTCTGTAGCAATGATATTTTTCACTTAGTAGATCAACTGCCCCCTCCCTTTATTCTCATGGGGGATTTTAACGGTCATGCTCACCTTTGGGGTAGTGACCACTATGATGGCAGAGGTCAGATGTTAGAAGATGTTTTTTCTCAACTTAACCTATGTGTCTTTAACGATGGCTCACCTACATACTCTAACTCAGGTTCCAGATCTAGTTCTGTTCTAGACCTCACTGTGTGTGATCCTTCTCTCATGCTGGACTTTGACTGGAAGGTTCACGACGACCTGTGTGGTAGTGACCACTTCCCAGTAGTCCTGTCATCGGTCAGCTGTGAGGAGGATTCGCCGGTGGGGCGCTGGAATCTCAAGAAAGCTAACTGGTCTCTGTTTGCCTCTCTCTGTCAGTCTCGTCTTACAGAGGAGGTGGTCATGTCAGCTGAAGAACCTGTTTCTTGTTTTACTTCTATTTTGTTGGAGGTTGCAGGTGAAACCATCCCTAGAACTTCCACATCACTCCCTCGGAAGCCAAGAGTACCATGGTTCAATGAAGAGTGCCGCAAGGCCCAAACAATGCGCAAATCTGCTCAGCGACGTGCATTTCGTAATCCGTCGCAAGCAAATATTTTAACCTTTAAAAGACAGCGGGCGAAAGCCCGTTATATTTTTAAACGTGAACGCCGTGCTTCCTGGAGACGCTTCGTCTCATCTTTATCTTCTAGGACTCCGTCCCAAAAAGTCTGGAAGGCTGTTCGAAGAATTAGGGGCAGGGGTGGCTCGGCTTCTGTCGGCCATCTTAGAGATGGTGCCAGTTTGGTCACAGATAAAAAGGCTGTGGCCAATTTGCTTGCCTCCACCATTGCCCATAATTCTTCAACAGAGCATTATTCACCTTTCTTCCAGAGAGAGAAGGAGAAGCGAGAATCTTGTGCTTGTGATTTTATATCGGATAACTTGGAAGACTATAATGCCCCTTTTACGTTTTCAGAATTGCAGCAAGCCATGCAGAAATGTACTGACTCTGCTGCTGGATTAGATACCATCCATTATCAGCTCATAACACATCTGCCTGAGGATTCACTCCTTGTACTTCTCAAGGCCTTTAACCATATCTGGATAACCGGTCATTTTCCGCCATCTTGGCGCCAGGCTGTGGTTGTGCCAATTCCCAAGCCGGGTAAGGATCCTTCCGACCCGGGCAACTACCGGCCAATAGCTTTGACATCATGTTTATGTAAAACTATGGAACGCTTGGTCAACGCCCGACTGGTGTGGCATCTTGAGTCACAGGGTCTCATCACAGACCTTCAGTGCGGTTTCCGGCGCTTCCGTAGTACAACTGACCATCTAGTCCGCTTTGAGTCTTTTATCCGAGATGCTTTTGTCAACAAGCAGCATGTCTATGCAATTTTATTTGATCTTGAAAAGGCATATGACACGACCTGGAAGCATGGTATAATGTCTGATTTGTCGGACATGGGTTTTAAAGGGCATCTGCCCGTTTTTATTCACAATTTTTTGTCCAACAGGTCGTTCCATGTCCGTGTGGGCTCCACCCTCTCCGACTCCTTTGAACAGGAGATGGGTGTCCCGCAGGGCAGTATTCTATCTCCTGTTTTATTTAGCATTAAAATAAATAACATTGTAAAGGCCGTCAAGGATGATTCTGAATGCTCTTTGTTTGTGGACGACTTTGCTTTGTGTGCACGAGGTCGAGGACTTGCGTCCCTTGAGAGGCGCTTGCAGCTGTGCGTTGATCGCATCCAGGGGTGGGTGTCTCTCAATGGATTCAGATTCTCGCCCTCCAAGACAGTCTGGGGGAAGGCCCTCGACATTCTTCGTGTCGTTGGTCGTACTGACTGGGGTGCAGACCGCATCGTCTTACTTCGACTGTACCGGGCCCTTGTTCGGTCCAAACTGGATTACGGCTCTGTGGTATATGGCTCGGCTTCCAAGTCTGTTCTGCAGCGTCTGAACACAATTCACCATCAAGGTCTGCGCATATGTCTGGGAGCCTTCAGGACATCTCCAGTTCCTAGTCTGTATGCAGAGGCAGGGGAGCCTTCTCTCAGGCTCCGCCGCATCCGCCTCATGCTCAGCTACGTTCTGAAGCTGAAGGCCCATCCAGAAAATCCTGCCTATGATTGTGTTTTTAACCCGTCGTTTGCAGAGATTTACGATGCCCATCCAGGAGCTGTCCGTCCACTTTCCTTCCGTGTCCGACCTCATCTGCAGGCGGCCGGAGTGGACCTGGACAAAGTTTCGGAATCTCTGCAACACGTCACTCCACCCTGGCTACTACCAGTTCCTGACATCTTGCTGGACTTGACTGCCCACAAGAAGGATTGTACTCCACCAGCCATATACCAACAGAGCCTCAATGAACTCCTTTCAATTTTTCCTGGCTATTGTCGTCTTTATACGGATGGGTCCAAGTCTGAGGATGGAAGAGTGGCTGCGGCTGCAGTGTCCTCTCGCCATCCTAGACGCCCATTTAAGCTCCGTCTCCCTGACCATTCCTCTGTATTTAGTGCAGAACTGCAGGCCATTCTGCTAGCACTCAAGCATGCCTATCAGTCTCGGGAAAGGAACTTCCTGATTCTGTCTGACTCTCTTTCTGCCCTGCAGGCCCTTCAGGGCGCGGGAACAGACCATCCACTGCTGGTGCAGATTAGAGAGCTCTACGCGGACTTGATGAAGGAATATTATGACATCATTTTTATTTGGGTCCCAGGCCATGTGGGCATCGAAGGCAACAGAATCGCAGATTCTGCTGCCAACAGTGCCCGCAGTGACCCTGTCCCTGACACACAGACTGTCTATAGTGATTTTAAACCTGTTATTAGTGCGTACATAGCCCGCGAGTGGCAGTCCGAGTGGGACAAAGAGGAAGGGAACAAGCTTCATGCAGCTCTTCCTAAGTTGTCTGACAGTCTACCTTTCCGCTGCGGCAGCCGCCGTGAGGAGACTGTCCTTGCTCGGCTCCACATCGGGCACACATATGTTACGCACTCTTACTTACTTAAACAGGATGAGCGTCCATGGTGTTTTGCCTGTGATGAGCAGTTTTCTGTTCGACACTTTTTGCTGTATTGTGCTGACCTAATTGACACCAGATATAAACACTTCACAGCAGACTCCTTGAAGGTTTTGTTCCGGGATGTTCCCCCGGACAAAATCTTCAATTTTTTGAGAGAATGCAATATTTTTAACAAGATCTGAGCATTCATAGACTATGTGAATTTTTTTATTTGCCCTTTTTGAGAGTCTGTAGACGTTTCTTTTCCAGACATGTGCGACATTTTAGCCTGAGATTTTTAATCTATATTTACATCTTGTCTTAAGACCTTGCTTTTAGTCTGGCTGACCAGATTTTTACCCATCCCGCCGTGAGATGGCCTTAGTCGCCTGCTCGGCGTTAAACCCAAATAACTAACTAACTAACCGTTGTATGCTCTTTCCTGTCGTCCTGTCTGTAACACGGACGTCCTTGTACTCGCACCGTAGCGCAGTTCTCGCTGTGATCCGGGTATCTTGGTCCCGATCAGACTCACTCTGAGTGAAGAGCTGGAGGGATGACCTCACGTTAGGTCCCACCTGTGACTGACGTCTCGGCGTCCGTCGTTCCACCCCCACCGGTCTACCCTAGGGGATCTTGGTGGGGTTGTCTACTTTTTAGTTCCTAGGGTCACCTTGTCTAACCCCTGCAAGGTGGGTTCTACTCTTTTGGGGGTTTGTATTTCTGTCTTTCTGGTCCATTCATCTGTATTTTTCTTTTGAAATTCTCCCTCTTGTCTGCGCTTCTTGCAGTTCTTTTCTTCATTTAGCGCAGGCACGTCCTGAGAAGGCCTTTGTCGCTTGCGGGACGTAAAGCAATCTATACTCACTCACTCACTCCGTCGTTCCACTCTTTACAAGCACTCTGAATACGACAACAAAAGTCCCAACGTAACACTTGCTAAACACACAACATATTGGATCAATGAGAAACGTCACGTAATCTGGCTGATACAAATAACTCGCACGTTCATTCACACACACACACGCGTGCTTCATAAACTGTCTACTTCCGTAACACCCCCATATCTCTGTCACTATCTTGAAACAGACTATAGCCTAACACTCTTGCTATACACTATACACTAGAAAAGACTATGCTTAACCAACCGCGTACTACCTTCATAGCGACTTAGTCATACACACCTTACATTAGTATCCATCTCGGTAAATAACTGTAAACCAAAACACCGGTTACTTCACTGAATTCTAAACCAAACCAATCAACAACGCTATACAACCAAATTACTCTTACCAACGCATACTGTCTTTAACTAACAACTATCAATACTACATATATAGAAACATACCTGAATTCTAGGTTTCAGAGTCTTGGAATACGGGCTAGGTATCTCAAACACATCCGTCCAAGCTGACGATAAGCCCCATACTAATATATTACTGCTCTGACAGACACAGCTTTTGCCTAGAACTCACTAAACAGAACTCGCCAAAACTCCGTGCTAACCATGTCTTACAGATTCCACGTGGACAGCAGGCCCCACGGACTATCGGCACAAACAAACCGTTAACAAAAACCGTACCGTATTTACCCTACTGTGTGAGCACTATGTACGAGCATAGAGCTTCATCACATTGACCATGACATTTTGCTACAACGTCTCTATTCTGTGTATGGCATTCATGAAACTGCTTTATCATGGTTTAGATCATATCTGACAGACAGAACTCAGTGCAGAGTTGTTAATGATAAACTATCCAGCCCATCCACCGTGCGCTTTGGCGTCCCACAAGGTTCAGTTCTTGGACCAGTCCTCTTTACCCTGTATGTTCAGCCACTGGCCAGTGTCTTTAACCGTTTCTCTATATCACATCAACTCCATGACTCATGTTCACCTGATCAGATTATGGACACAATCGAGAGCCTTCAGGCGTGTGTCTTGGATACTAAGATGTGGATGACTTCAAACAAATTACAGTTGAATGACGGAAAAACTGAAGCCATGATCATTGCTTCCCCGAGGTTGACGAAGACGCTGACACTCCCCCAGTCATTACAAATCTGTGGTGCCACTGTCCCCTTCTCTGCCCATGTAAAAAATCTGGGTGTCACACTTGATAGTAGCCTGTCCATGCGCCTTCATGTGAACAACGTTTGCAGATCCGCCTATACTGAACTGCAACGTATTGCTTCAGTCCGCCACTATCTGACACCTGAAGCAACAAAAGTACTTGTCTGCGCTTTTGTTTTGTCTAAATTAGACTATTGCAATGTTCTTTTGGCTGGCAACCCCACCCGGGTCTGCCCTGGGGGACTTGGGTGGGGTTAGGTATTTTTTAGTTCCCAGGGTCACCCTGGTCAGCCCCACAGGGTGGGTTTTTCTCTCTATTCTGGGGCATGTGTTTCTGTCTACCCTTTGTCCATTCACCTGTATTTGCCCTTTTAAAACTCTCCCTACTGTCTGCACTGCCTGTAGCTCTTGATATTGGATGTGTGTTGCTAAATGGTCTTAGCTTTATTTAGCCCCATGTTTTAGGTTTATTTAATGTATTTGACCGGCTGGCGACATACATTCAATGTTCTGTTTTTTTTTTTTTTCACAAGCAGTGCAGGCACGTCCTGAGAAAGCCTTGTTGCTGTCGGGACGTTAAGCAATGTACAATCAATGTACAATCAATCTTTTGGCTGGCTGTTCCCAGTGTCTGATTGGCAAACTCCAGAAAATTCAAAACTCAGCTGCTAGGTTGATTCTTAGAGTCCCTAGATCAGATAATATCACACCCCATCTGTCTGCTCTTCACTGGTTACCTGTCACAGCTAGGATTCAGTACAAAATTTCATGTATGACTCACAGTTGTATTATGTGTTCCTGCCCACACTACCTTGCCTCTCTTCTCCAGCTGTATACGCCCTCAAGACAGAATTTGCGTTCTGCTGCCGACTCTCGAGTTTTACGTATCCCTCTTGTCAAAACAAAGTCGTTTGGTGAGAGGTCATTCAGATACCAAAGCCTAGTTGTTTGGAATGACCTCCCACACGAACTGAGATTCGAGAGAGGCATTCAAGCGAGCCCTAAAGACACATATTTTTTCTGTCAGCTACAAATGACTTTGTCACACACCTGTCATGTTAATGTCATCTCTATCTATGTTAGAAGTAGTGTGTGTGTGAGTGTGTGTGTGAATGCCAGTATGAGTCCCTAAGCGTAGCACTTTTGAATGGTGACTTTATAGCTTGCTTACCCCACCCGGGTCTGCCCTGAGGGACTTGGGTGGGGTTAGGTATTTTTTAGTTCCCAGGGTCACCCTGGTCAGCCCCAAAGGGTGGGTTTTTCTCTCTATTCTGGGGCATGTGTTTCTGTCTACCCTTTGTCCATTCACCTGTATTTGCCTTTTTAAAACTCTCCCTACTGTCTGCACTGCCTGTAGCTCTTGATATTGGATGTGTGTTGCTAGATGGTCTTAGCTTTATTTAGGCCCCATGTGTTAGGTTTATTTAACGTATTTGACCGTCTGGCGACATACATTCAATGTTCTGGTTTTTTTTCTTCTCACAAGCAGTGCAGGCACGTCCTGAGAAAGCCTTGTTGCTGTCGGGACGTTAAGCAATGTACAATCAATGCCCTGGGGGACTTGGGTGGGGTTAGGTATTTTTTAGTTCCCAGGGTCACCCTGGTCAGCCCCACAGGGTGGGTTTTTCTCTCTATTCTGGGGCATGTGTTTCTGTCTACCCTTTGTCCATTCACCTGTATTTGCCTTTTTAAAACTCTCCCTACTGTCTGCACTGCCTGTAGCTCTTGATTTTGGATGTGTGTTGCTAAATGGTCTTAGCTTTATTTAGGCCCCATGTGTTAGGTTTATTTAATGTATTTGACCGGCTGGCGACATACATTCAATGTTCTGTTTATTTTTTATTTTTTCACAAGCAGTGCAGGCACGTCCTGAGAAAGCCTTGTTGCTGTCGGGACGTTAAGCAATGTACAATCAAACATTGTAGCTTGCTTACAGAGTGCGTTGTATTTTGTTTTTTGTACTTTTTGTAAATTGCATTTTGTAATTAGTTATTTTTGTACATTAGTTTTTGTTAAGCGCCTAGAGCTCTAATCTGAGGTTAGGCGCTATACAAGTACTCATTATTATTATTATTATTATTATTATTATTATTATTATTATTATTATTATTATTATTATTATTATTATTATTATGTTTCTTGTTTCTGCAGGGGCACATGAACAGTTATGTCTTTTGTTTATGTGGGGACACGTGAGAATCTATGCTTTTTGTTTCTGCCGGGACACATGAGCATCTGGCAGGGACACGTGGCCATCTATGTTTCTTGTTTCTGGAGGGGCACATGATAATCTATGCTTCTTGAATCGGCAGGGACACATAAAAACATTTGGCGAGTTGACGCCTGCCTTTGCCAAGTGACCCGTATTTTGGACGAGATACCCAATGGGCGAGATAAGATGGGCAAGTTGACCGGCAACAGCTTCCCTTACTTCACTTTGTTGGTCTTCACAGCGAAAGATTCACAAGATGGTTGCGCGCATCGGACGCAACATGGCCAACGCTTGGAGACGTTATCTTTTTCACTTTGCAAACGATCACTTTGATTTCAAACTTGCAGTAAGTCAACCACGATTAATTTGTTTATGTTGAAGCCATTTTTTAAAATGCTGTTCCTTGTATGCTTTTTTTCTTACAGTCGCAATGTTAAAACTTCAGCTTAGAACTTTCCTATTTCTAATGGTTTGCACGTAAAAATTAGATCTGCCCCGTCATTTCTGGAGCCCTCACCAGCCCATCCCTTTTACTTAGGCAACAAAGAATGGGATTTGATCTTCGTAATGATTTGCTTATTATCTGATTCGTTTCTTCTTTCAGGAGCTGAAGTCTTTGGTCGACACAGCAGGATGTGAGGTGGAGATTGAGGAAGAAAACTATGACAAGGAGGTACGTCAGAGATGTAGCAAGATGTTAACCCTTTGGCTGTCGGTAGCGATTTTTGTCGCGATGATTCCTGCATGAATCATCGCGACAGAAACTGCTACCAAGAGCCAAAGGGTTAAGTATAATAAAATTATAAATACAGTCACTGAGTCAGTTCTCTTTACCACGCCATGCCATAAAAATACCATACCATACAAAATACCATCTGATCCCATGGCCAAACTGGCAGATCTTCACATACAAATTTCAAGTAGCTCAGTTAGTTTTGCTTATACCATGAGATTAGGTATAAGAAAAGTTGGATTATATTAAACCATGTTTCCTTTAAAGGCCTGCAACAAAAACATTTAAGCCCACTGGGCACCGGCCTCCACGTGGCGTGGGTGGGTAGTCCCCTCAGTCCCTGACTGAGTGGGCTAGCAGAGAGGTGCCATCTTTGTCCAGGATTAGGACTTGATGTCAGCAGATATGTTGTTCAGTCTTTTTCCGGTTTTTAAGGAGCTGTCAGGTCCTACCATGTTGGATTGGTCCTTAAAAATACTCGTGGGTCCTTTTGGTCCTTTGGATCCCAAGTGTTTGCCATGCTTGGAAACCTGTGTCGGGGGAGAAGAGGATCCTGGTGGCTGAAACACTCCACTTTGGCCTTGACTTCTGCCTAAACAGGAGGCTAGTTGTACCGGCCTAGTCAATCGGCTCTTGTCACGTTGAGCCCTATCCCATTGTTGACATACAGGCTGATATACGGATCACCATGCTATAGCCTCTGCTGCTGATTAGGTGCTCTACGCCAGTATTCCCCTGCATTCAACCTTGTGATAGAAGGCGGTGGCTCAGACGGTTTAATCGGGCATAACCCCCTGAGTATATCTTTCGGGCAGTCTCCATTGTGCGTCGGCTGGAGACCCGCCGACGAATGCACTTTCCCTTGTTGGGCTTGGTGGTGGGTGGGGATCCCCGGGGGATGAATATCTATCATACTATACTATGGAAAATACAAAGAAACCAAAACTGGCACCAAAGCGGCACATAGCCACTGACATTGACCTTGAGAATGATAGCGACTCCGATTGTGAGGAAGCGACGCCTCGGGCGACGGCCGTCTGGCCTCGCTTTCTCATTATCCACAGCAAAGTTAAAGAGAAACCTGTTTCCAAGCTGCACCCTTTCCTGGTAGGGGAGACCCTCAGGAGCCGTGTTGGCAGGCCTGCCAGAGTGCACAACTGGAACATATCAGTACCTACAGCACCTGTCGGCCCACCCACCAGCAGTCTTCAAAGGACTATTAAAAGGGGAAACACTCCGCATTGCAAGAAACTGCAATAACGCAATTGAAAGAATTGAAGAACTCAACCTGTTCCATACCAAACTACGAGCGAGGGGTTACGTGTAAACCACGCTAACAAACCTATCAGCCCACTGTCGACCTGAGGTGGAAAACCTCACTCAGCGAAGCAAACAAAGCTTCTCACCCTGGGTCAAATAAGACGAGGAAAGGAAAAATTAAAAAACGTAAAAAAACAATTAAGAAATATGGCCCCCCAAAAAAGGGGCAAACACACCTGACCCGATAAGTAAATCGGGGCTAAATGTAGGAGACTGAGACAACAACAGCCAAAAATTGCTGTGAACGTGGATGTCTCAAACGGTTTGGTCCACTGACGAGAGGAGAGCAAAACGTCCTCGAAACACACCTCATTCTTAAACACAAAATTTGACTGACTTGTTGTGAGAAAAGAGTGTTCGGCCGGCCGAAAAAAAACCAGGCCATTTCATCGGATAGTGTGCGATGTGATACACTTTTTTTACAAACTGGTCCTTGGTTACGTAACTGCCGGGCCCGGCGTTGACTGGACTAATACCCCTTGGCCACCTGCGAGACGTGACCTTCTGTAGCGGGCACATGCATAAATGTATGGAAAGCCTTGCTAACAGAAGACCAAACAATCAAGATATAGCCCTATATCCCGAACACTTAAATGAAACAGTGTTGACTCAAAAACTGACCCATCGCGGTCAAAAGAGAGATAAAACAACCCAGCGGGAACTCCATCTCACGAATAAATTTATGTCTGTTCCCTGAGACGACGAAAGAATCAAGGCCTCCTGATGCATATACTGCACAGCCAGCCTCTCCTGCCTCTCTTCGTTGCAGAATGACGCCGGACCTCAGACCATCATAGGTTCTGGCCTGCGGACAAGGCAGTCTTTCGCCGCCACGATGTGCCAGAGTGCACAACTGAAACATATCAGTACCTACAGCACCTGTCGGCTCACCCACCAGGAGTCTTCAAAGAACTATTAAAAGGGGAAACACTCCGCATCGCAAGAAACTGCTATAACGCAATTGAAAGAATTGAAGAACTCAGCCTGTTCCATACCAAACTATGAGCGAGGGGTTACATGTAAACCACGCTAACAAACCTATCAGCCCACTGTGTCGACCCGAGGTGGAAAACCTCACTCAGCGAAGCAAACGAAGCTTCTCACCCTGGGTCAAATAAGACGAGGAAAGGAAAAAAATAAACGTAAAAAAACAATTAAGAAATATGGCCCACCAAAAAGGGACAAACACATCTGACCCGATAAGTAAATCGGGGCTAAATGTCGGAGACTGAAACAACAACAGCCAAAAATTGCTGTGAACGTGGATGTCTCAAACGGTTTGGTCCGCTGACGTGAGGAGTACCGGCTTTGAAAGCAAAACGTCCTCG
This sequence comes from Semisulcospira habei, assembly GCA_036245525.1. NCBI lineage: Eukaryota > Metazoa > Mollusca > Gastropoda > Semisulcospiridae > Semisulcospira > Semisulcospira habei. The sequence continues at coordinate 163,915,203 of BTPG01000001.1, read as the reverse complement.
AAACACACCTCATTCTTAAACACAAAATTTGACAGACTTGTTGTGAGAAAAGAGTGTGTTCGGCCGGCCGAAAAAAACCAGTCCATTTCATCGGATAGTGTGCGATGTGATACACTTTTTTACAAACGGCCGGCCGAAAAAAACAGGCCATTTCATCGGATAGTATGCTAGGTGATACACCTTTTTACAAAGAAGCCCAGCGCCTCAGGTCTGGTGACTTGCTGGTAGAGTGCCATACACGGGCACACTCCAATGGGCTACTGAGGCTCTCCTCTATCGGAGACATTCCAGTGGAGGTCACTCCCCACAAAACGATGAATTCTTCTAGAGGAGTGATAAAAGATCAAGCATTGGCAGAACTGTCTGAAGATGAACTTGTACGAAACCTTAAGTCACAGGGGGGTGACCTACGTCAGGCGCTTCGTTTCCAAACGAGATGGTAGGGAGATCCGTCCCCCTACCATCATCCTGAAGTTTGGCACCCCCACCGCTCCTACTACCATCTGGGGAGGTTACTACTCCCTAAAAGTGAAAAAGTACATCCCTCTCCCCTTCGGTGCTTTAAGTGCCAAAAGTATGGCCATGGGCAGAAGACAGGCAGAGGCTTTATGCCTGGTCACTCTGCTGAGTACACCCGGGTTTGCCCTGGGGGACTCGGGTGGGGTTAGGTATTTTTTAGTTCCCAGGGTCACCCTGGTCAGCCCCACAGGGTGGGTTTATCTCTCTATTCTGGGGCATGTGTTTCTGTCTACCTTTTGTCCATTCACCTGTATTTGCCTTTTTAAAACTCTCCCTACTGTCTGCACTGCCTGTAGCTCTTGGTATTGGATGTGTGTTGCTAAATGGTCTTAGCTTTCTTTAGGCCCCATGTGTTAGGTTTATTTAATGTATTTGACCGGCTGGCGACATACATTCAATGTTCTGTTTAGTTTTTTCTTCACAAGCAGTGCAGGCACGTCCTGAGAAAGCCTTGTTGCTGTCGGGACGTTAAGCAATGTACAATCAATCAATGTACAATCTGCTGAGTACTGCACAGCCATCCCCCTGTGTGTGAATTGCCAGGGGGCGCATATTGCTTCGGACAAGAAGTGCCCTCATTGGATATCCGAGTGCAAGATTCAGCAGGTGCGTGTGGAGAAGGGGCTGTCCTATGCAGACGCCAAAAAAACTGGTTGACGGCCCTGGTGCAGCTGAGGCTGCGCCAAACTCAAATAACACCTCTGTGTATACTTTTAGTGCTGCGGTGGCAGGCAAGCGCCCCACCAAAGACTTTTCTTGTCAAACACCAACTTCTTGGTTGGGGGCGGAGTCTCGGATCCTCTCGCCCCTGGAGAGTAACCCTCCTCCGGTGGTGAAGAGGAGCCAGGGAACGCAGAAGGCAGACGATACCGGTCCTGTGGCACCACCTTCTGCTGCCCCTAAGCCTCAGCCCCCACCCAAGCCTGTCAGTCTTACTCCCCCACCCGGGTCTGCCCTGGGGGACTTGGGTGGGGTTAACTACTTTTTAGTTCCCAGGGTCACCCTGGTCAGCCCCACAGGGTGGGTTTTCTCCTCTATTCTGGGGCATGTGTTTCTGTCTACCCTTGGTCCATTCACCTGTATTTGCCTTTTTAAAACTCTCCCTACTGTCTGTGCTGCCTGTAGCTCTTGGTATTGGATGTGTGTTGCTAAATGGTCTTAGCTTTATTTAGGCCCCACGTCTTAGGTTTATTTAACGTATTGGACCGGCTGGCGACATACATTCAATATTCTGTTTAGTTTTTTTTTTCACAGGCAGTGCAGGCACGTCCTGAGAAAGTCTTGTTGCTGTCGGGACGTTAAGCAATGTACAATCAATCTGTCAATCTTACTACAAAGGCTTCTGGCTCTGGTCACCCTTCTAAGGCCGCCAACTGTGGCGGCAGGAACGCTGCCCCGGCCTAGAAGTCTAAGAAAGTTACGGGACGGCTGTGCGTATGGGCCCAGAAGGGTGACACTGATGTTCCCCTTCAAAATAAATATGCTGCATTGGAGGAGCTGATGGAGGGAGTGGAAGTTATTGTAGCTGGTGCTGCGGCAGCTCCTCCCCCCTCATCTCCGAGGAAGCCCGGGAGTCGACCCCCCTCTGTTTCTTTGACTCCTTCCAAAGCACAGGAAAAGGGGGGAAAGAGCTCTTCTCCTCCACATAAAACCTAATCTTGTACTCTCTGCTTCAGTGGAATTGTCGTGGTTTTCACACCAACTTTGAAGAATTACGCTTTCTAGTCAAGTCCTATAACCCCTCAGTAATATATTCTCAGGAGACTTACCTGAAGACTTCTGACCCTGTCTCCTTTAATGGTTTTAATGCTATCCATAAAGGCTCTGATTCAGAGAGACGCTCAGGTGGAGTGGCTCTTCTCATTAGCAACCAGTTTTTATGTAGCCCCGTTAGTGTTGACACCTGTTTTCAGGCTGTCGCAGCTCGGGTTACCTTAAAGAAGACCATAACCATATGCAGTATTTACCTGCCACCATCCCTGCGGGTCTGTAGTAATGATATTTTTAACTTAGTAGATCAGCTGCCCCCCCTTCCTTTATTTTCATGGGAGATTTTAACGGTCACGCTCACCTGTGGGGTAGTGACCACTATGATGGCAGAGGTCAGATGTTAGGAGATGTTTTTTCTCAACTTAACCTATGTGTTTTTAATGATGGCTCACCTACCTACTCTATCCCAGGTTCAGGATCTAGTTCTGTTCTAGACCTCACTGTGTGTGATCCTTCTCTCATGCTGGACTTTGACTGGAAGGTTCACGACGACCTGTGTGGTAGTGACCACTTCCCAGTAGTCCTGTCATCGGTCAGCTGTGGGGAGGATCCACCGATGGGGCACTGGAATCTCAAGAAAGCTAACTGGCCTCTGTTCGCCTCCCTCTGTCAGTCTCGTATTACAGAGGAGGTGGTCATGTCAGCTGAAGAACCTATTTCTTCTTTTACTACTATTTTGTTGGACATAGCGGATGAAACCATCCCTAAAACTTCCGCATCAGTCCCTCGGAAGCCGAGAGTACCATGGTTTAATGAAGAGTGCCGCAAGGCCCAAAAAGTGCGCAAATCTGCTCAGCGATGTGCTTTCCGTAATCCGTCGCAAGTGAATATTTTAACCTTTAAAAGACAGAGGGCGAAAGCCCATTACATTTTCAAACGTGAACGCCGTGCTTTCTGGAGACGCTTTGTCTCATCTTTAATTTCTCGGACTCCGTCCCAGAAAGTCTGGAAGTTCGAAGAATTAGGGGCAGGGGTGGCTCGGCTTCTGTCGGCCATCTTAGAGATGGTGCCAGCTTGGTCACAGATAAAAAAGCTGTGGCCAATTTGCTTGCCTCCACCATTGTCCATAATTCTTCAACAGAGCATTATTCACCCTTCTTCCAGAGAGAAAAGGAGAAGCGAGAGTCTTGTATTTGTGATTTTAAGTCCGATAACTCAGAAGACTATAATGCCCCTTTTACATTACCAGAATTGCAGCAAACCTTGCAGAAATGTAATGACTCTGCTGCTGGCCTAGATACCATCCACTATCAATTCCTAACGCATCTGCCTGAGAGGTCACTCCTTGTACTTCTCAAGGCCTTTAACCATATATGGAGAACTAGCCATTTTCCGCCGTCTTTGCACCAGGCTGTGGTTGTACCGATCCCCAAGCCGTGTAAGGATCCTTCCGACCCGGGCAACTACCGGCCTATTGCTTTGATATCATGTTTATGTAAAACTATGGAGCACCTGGTCAACGCCCGCCTGGTGTGGCATCTTGAGTCACAGGGTCTCCTCACAGTGCGGTTTCCGGCGCTTCCATTTAGTCTGCTTTGAATCATTTATTCGAGATGCTTTTGTCAACAAGCAGCATGTCTATGCAATTTTCTTCGATCTTGAGAAGGCATATGACACTACCTGGAAGTATGGCATACTGTCAGACTTGTTGGACATGGGTTTTAAAGGGCACCTGCCCGTTTTTATTCACAATTTTTTTACTAACTTGCGTTCCATGTCCATGTGGGCTCCACCCTCTCCGACTTCTTTGAGCAGGAGATGGGTGTCCCGCAGGGCAGCATTCTATCTCCTGTTTTATTTAGTATTAAAATTAATAACATTGTAAAGGCCGTCAAGGATGATTCTGAATGCTCTTTGTTTGTTGACAACTTTGCTTTGTGCGCACATGGTCGAGGATTTGCGTCCCTTGAGAGGCGCCTGCAGCTGTGCGTTGATCGCATCCAGGGGTGGGTGTCTCTCAATGGATTCAAGTTCTCGCCCTCCAAGACAGTCTGTGTGCATTTTACTAACCAGAAGCAATTTTTTCCAGAACTTAGCGTGAGCATTGCCGGAGTGCCAATTAAGGTGGCCGAGGAGGCAAAGTTTCTGCGGGTCATCTTTTACAAAAGACTTACCTTCCGCAACCATATTAATTACCTCAGAACTTCTTGTCAGAAGGCTCTCGATGTTCTTTGTGTCGTTGGTCGTACTGACTGGGGTGCAGACCGTACTGTCTTACTTCGACTGTACCGGGCCCTTGTTCGGTCCAAACTGGATTATGGCTTTGTGGTGTATAGTTCAGCTTCCAAGTCTGTGCTACAGCGTCTGAACACAATTCACCATCAGGGTCTGCGGATATGTCTTGGGACCTTCAGGACGTCTCCAGTTCCTAGTCTGTAAGCCGAGGCAGTGCAGCCTTCTCTCAAGCTCCGCCGCATCCACCTCATGCTCAGCTACGTTCTGAACCTGAAGGCCCATCCAGACCATCCTGCCTATGATTGTATTTTTAAACTATCGTTTGCAGAGATTTACGATACCCATCCGGGAGCTGTCTGTCCACTTTCTTTCCGTGTCCAACCTCATCTGCAGGTGGCCGGATTGGACCTGGACAGAGTTTCGGAATCCCTGCAACACATCACTCCACCCTGGCTCTTACCAGTTCCTGACATCTTGCTGGACTTGACTGCCCACAAGAAAGACTCTAGTCCATCAGCCATATACCAACAGAGCCTCAATGAACTCCTTTCAATTTTTCCTGGCTATTGTCATATCTATACGGATGGGTCAAAGTCTGAGGATGGGAGAGTGGCTGCGGCCGCAGTGTCCTCTCGCCTTCCTAGACGCCCATTTAAGCACCGTCTCCCAGACCACTCATCTGTATTTAGTGCAGAACTGCAGGCGGTTCTGCTGGCACTTAGGCATGCTTATCGATCTAGAGAAAGGAACTTTCTGATTCTGTCTGACTCTCTTTCTGCCCTGCAGGCCCTTCAGAGCACAGGAAATGACCACCCACTGCTGGTGCAGATCAGAGAGTTCTACGCAGACTTGATGAAGGAATATTATGACATCATTTTTATTTGGGTCCCAGGGCATGTGGGCATCGAAGGCAACAGGATCGCAGATTCTGCTGCCAACGATGCCCACAACGACCCAGTCCCTGACACACAGACTGTTTATAGTGATTTTAGACATGTGGTTAGTGCGTACATAGCCCGTGAGTGGCAGTCCGAGTGCGACAAAGAGGAAGCTAACAAGCTGCATGAAGCCCTTCCTAAGTTGTCTGACGGTCTACCTTATCGCTGCGGCAGCTGCCGTGAGGAGACTGTCCTTGCTCGGCTCCACATCGGGCACACATATGTTACGCACTCTTATTTACTAAAACAGGAGGAGCATCCATGGTGTTATGCCTGTGGCGAACAGTACTCTGTTCAACACCTTTTGCTGTCTTGTGCTGATCTAATCGACGCAAGGTATAACATTTCACAGCAGACTCCTTGAAGGTTTTGTTCCGGGATGTGCTCCCGGACAAGATCTTCAGTTTTCTGAGAGAGTGCCATATTTTTAATAAGATTTGAGCGTTTATAGACTATGATGTTTCTATTATTTTGACCGTTTTGAGAGTCTGTCGACGTTTTCTTTAAAGACCTGTGCGACATTTTAGCCTGACATATTTTTAAGGTATATTTACATCATGTCTTAAGACTTTTCTTTTAGTCTGGCTGACCAGATTTTTACCCTTCCCGCCGTGAGATGGCCTTAGTTGCCTGCTCGGCGTTAAACCCAAATAACTAACTAACAAAAACATTTAAGTTAATTTTTGTTGTTGCTTACAACAAATTTTGGATCGTGCAGCATTTTCTTCTTGGCACTTTATTATATATTTGAAAATTAGCTCACTTTACTTACAGCTCGGGGTCTAAGCTGCTGTCTGGGGGGGGGGGGGGGGGGGGGGGGGGGCTTTCGCTTTAGTGTGCATTTCAGAAAGGGGACTGGGGAGTTTGGTATTGGTGAGTCTGTGTATACTTGGATAAGAAAAATAATTCTATTTCTAATTCACATTTTGTGTCTGTGATCGAGTCATGTGCTGTCGATGTGCTGGTCTGTGATTTTGGACAATACGGCTCCAGACCATAAGGTCCAAAATCACAGAGTAGCACACATCAGTGACAACAATTTTCAGTTTTTGTATTCTGCAGTGCCCATTTCTGGAGCTGAGAATGCAGTCAGAGGAAGATGCCAGACGTTTGATGCAGCGTTCTACCTTGGGCAGGTGTGTAGACTTCCCTTAATTGGGAAGTTTAAAAAAAATTCCTTCGTTGTTGTTTTTTTGTTACTGCTCTGTTATCCCAAGTTTGTATGACTATCAGTGTTGATTTATATATTGCTGATATTAGTCTGTGAAAACACTAAAAAAAAAAATCATAAAAAAATATTGATAGGACATGTAGTGATGTTCCTGCGGTCATGTGCCTCCCCACAGAATGCAGCCCAGAAAGATGTAAAAAAAAGCAGCAAAATGTTATGTGTCTACTGTACGAAGGGTCTTTATATAAACTGATAAAGCGTGATACATGTAGTAAACTGGACAGACCACTATATTAAGTCACCACAAGAACAGTTGGACTGTATTCAAGTTTAGACTGTGTACAAACAATGTAAAGCACGCAGACTTGCCCCCAGTCGCACAACAGACGCATACACCGCCACTGACTCAGACGCGGTAAAACACAACTCACGGGCTTCCTTTCTAACGGAACTTTTATACACGATAAATGAAGAAACGCTAAAGAACTATCAAACTATTTACACCACACCTTCCCCACTACCAACATCCAAACATCACATACACGTACACAATATCAATGTCAGGCTAGGTAGTAGTCTCTCACACTCCAACCTGTTTGGTGTTCTCGCCTGGTTACGTTCAGTCCTTTCACGTCTAGGCGTGCAAGTCCTTCGTACGCTCCCGAGTCGTCCTGTCTCTCATACTGTGGACATCCTCGTTACTCGTACCATATCTTCGCTGTGACCCAAGTGTCTCGGCACCGGTCGCTCACTCCCTGAGTGAAGAGATGGATAGATGACCTCGCATTAGGTCCCTGGTGACTTGACGTCTTGGAATCCGTCGCTCCAACTCCGACAAGCACTCTGAACAATAATAAAGTCCTAAATCGTAACACTTGCTAAACACACACACATATTGGATAATATGAGATACATTAAGTAACCTGGGTGATACAAATAACTCACACGTTCATTCACACAAACACGTGCTCCATAACCCTATTACTTTCAAAGAAGTACCCAACAGAGAAAGAAACACATTTAGAAAAGACGGGTACAACACAATTTATTAATATTTCGGGTAAATACCCTTTGTCAAAATAGACAAACAAACAAACAGAGAGATTAGCCGCTACTTATCTTCATTCGCAGAAGGAATGTGGCAACTGATGATTTTCACGTCTAGGCATGCAAGTCCTTCGTACGCTCCCGAGTCGTCCTGTCTCTCATACTGTGGACAACACAATTTATTAATCTCTGTCACTACCTTGAAACAGACTATAACCTAACACTCTTGCTATATGTTATCCCATACGCTGGAAAAGACTATACTTAACCACGTACTATCTTCATAACGACTTAGGCCTACACCCCTCACGTTCCTTTAGTTATCCATCTCGGTAAATACCTGTATACGACAAACACCGATTACCCCAATGAATTCCAAACCAACCCAGACAACGCTCTACAACCAAATTACTCTTACCAACTCATACTGTCTTTAACTAAGCAACTATCAATAATACATATGCGGAAACATACTTGAATTCTAGGTTTCAGAGTCTTGGAATACGGGCTAAGGTATCTCACACACGTCTGTACCCACTGACAATAAAGCCCGCACTAACTTATTTAGACCTCTGACAGACTGAGCTCTTGCCTACAACTCACTAGAACTCCCCGTACTAAACGTTCCTTTAAGATTCCACGTGGGTCTCGTGCCTCAAGGAATATCGGCACAAAACAAACTGCTAACAAAACTGTCCCGTATTAAACCTACTGTGTGAACCCTATGCGTGGGCATAGAGTTTCATCACAACAATATTGTTGATTTCTGTTACTGATTTTCAGATCACTTTATGAACTGATTGCAAAAGGTCACACTTTTGATGAGCTTTGTGAAAATCTTCAGAAACTTCCAGAATCACACCGGGTTTGTATTTTCTCAACAGTTTCATTGAGTTTTATGAATTGTTCAAATCTGCATATTCAATATGATTACAATTAAAATCCATACAAGTAGAGTGCATTAGATCAACTTTTAAATTCTGTCATTTAGTTTAGTGATCAAAACAGGGGACCAGGAGTGGCGGATGACATTTGAGATAGTCAGCCAGGCTACCAAGATTTAAAAGTTAGTACCGCAATAGTTGTCTGAAACAATATTCAGTTGCACTTGTCAAATGGAAATTATCTTCTTAACCCACATCATACTGAGGCTAAAAGCTTTAAATTTCTACACTGCCATATGTAAGCTACAATATAGTACTTACAGATATGGATATAGACCAGCGGCTTTAGTTCAAGGGTGGTGCCAGAATAGCTTGGCGCCTAGAGGCACCAAGCTATTCTGGCACTACCCTTGAACTATTTTAGTCAAACATATTTCACACACTGGTGTATTCTGAATGATATGGGTTAACTCCAGATTTTGAGATTGTCAGTCGGGCTACCATTTATGGAGTTCCAAGTCGCCAGAAGCTTGTTGGAATTGCCCGTGGCGACTGAGGGGTGAGGGGGTCTTTGAGTAGAGTGCAGGTTGAGGATGAAGAAAGTTTCTGTGTGATAGGGAGTCAATTTTGGTTAGGTTGTAGTTATATTTTTTTTTCATATAAAATTAATTACTAGAGCTTTTACGATTTACTCAACTCTGTTTTTGTTCATGACTAATATGTTATTTGTTTCTTCAAAAACATTACCGATGACATTACTGTATGGAAGTGTCTACTAGCTTAACCAGTTTTAGCTTACGAACCTGTTGTGTTCCTACACAACCAGAGAGGCAACTCAGGGCACTGTAACCACGGCCGTGAGTAGCTTCTGGTTCCTGCTCATCCAGTTCCGTGTCACGTGGTGACACACCAGTCGTTCTACTTAGCTTACAGTGAACAGATGTGTTTTAGTCTACGGGACCTTGACCTTGGCTGTGTATTCTTGACCGGTTTCCAGTCGTTTTTGGACTTTTGTGTTCCTTGGATTACGTGCGAGCTTTCTGGTGTTGGATTACCTGGGTTACTTGTGGTTGGAGTACCAGGGGTGCCTTTCTTCCTTCGGTGACTTTGTGCGGACAGTGTTCAGTTGCCCTGTTCGGGATTTCGTTTCTCACCCGTCACTCTGTGTGTGGTGTGGAGCTGTCTCCGCTACCATGGAAGGGTAAAGCCTCGCTCTATGCCTGCGTCAGGCCTTGGAGCCTCGCACTGGCCTCGGCCGTGGATCTCTTAGTTCGTTCGGCGTGGGTCGCGTTTCGCTCGTATTTGTTAAAGCGCGGGTCCTGGTGGTTCCCGCGCCTGGTCGCCTTTCATGTTTGATGTGCGTTGCAGCTGCCAAGTTCGCACCTGCTTACGTTGCGGCGACTTCCAATGGCCGAGCGACAACCACAGGGTCTGCCTCCACTGCTCTGGCTGCGCCTCCGACCATCTTTGCAAGATGTGCTCCACCTGGCCTGAGGAACGTTGGTCGCAGCTTTGGAGTTTTTACTGCCGCGAGCGCCCGTCAACGGCAGTGGACTGTCCGTCCCCCTTGCCAGGTGAAGAGACTAGTCGCGTCCACTCGCCCCGCACTGCGGATATGGTTGCCGTGCGCACGGACAAGCCTGCTTACTCCCATCGGGAGATTGACCAGCAACGTGCCTTCCTCGCTGAGGTCCGCCCGCCTGTTCCCCACACTGCGGATATGGATGCCTTGTGCACAGAAAAGACTGCTTACTCCCACCGGGAGATTGACCGGCAACGAGCCTTCCTCACTGAGGTCTGCTCACTTAGACCCCGCACTGCGGACGTTGATACTTTGAGCCCGGTCGCTACGCGTAGGGACAAGCCTGCTTACTTTCACCGGGAGATTGACCGGCAGCGAGCCTTCCTCACAGAGGTCCGCTCCCAGGACACAGTATAGACCGGACAGGTTGCAGGGCGACAGGAGCCCTGTTCGCCCTCGTTCGGGGGATGGGACCCCATAGCTGCCAACCCTCCCGATTTTTTCGGGAATTTCCCAATTTTTTTTCAAGTTCCGATTTTCCGGTGTTTTGTACATTTTTCCCGATTTTCGGATTTTCAAGCTTTGTTTTAAAATTCGAGGCATTTTGGCATACCACTCGGGGTCAAGCGCCTGTAGTTGAGAGCTTGCCGCTATACTGTACCGCTGAGCTTTCGGAGACCCACAGCCAGTCTTGATTACCCATGCGCAGCAAATTTCTGTCCATTCTGTGTTTGTTCCAGTTCCTTCAAATTTTCCCTGTTCTGGAGCACATGCTTAGCGATTTTCACAAATCATGCCTCCAAAGAAGAAGAAGTGGTTGGTGAAGTTCTATCCAGACTACAAGCTTCAACGAATGGAGAAAGTGCGAACACTTTGCCTTTCTAACGTAGATATTTATAACAAATAAACGATGAAAACACTATCTAAATTATGTACAACATCACTTCTCCCTACAAGCACCTCAACACTGCATACACACGCACAATGTAAATGCCAGGCTAGGTCTCTCACAATCCAACCTGTTTTGGTGTTCTCGCCTGGTTACGTTCGGTGCTTTCACGTCTAGGCGTGTTTTTCGCACGCTCCTGTGTCGTCCCGTTTCTCGTACCATGGACGTCCTCGTAACTCGCTGTGTAGCGCAGTCCTTGCTGTGACCTGAGTGAAGAAGAAATGACCTCCCTGTAGGTCCCTCGGCGGTAGCCTCTGTTGACTGACGTCTCGGCGTCATGTCGCTCCGCTCCACGACAAGCACTCTGAATAAATAATAAAGTCCTAAAATCATAACACTTGCTAAACACACACATATTGGATAATATGAGATACATTACATAACCTGGCTGATACAAATAACTCACACGTTCATACACACACCCGTGCTTCATAACCTGAACTACTTCTGTAACACCCCATAACTCTGTCACTACCTTGGAACAGATTATAACCTGACACTCTCGCAATACATTATCCCATACACAGGAAAAGACTATACTTAACCACGTACTACCTTCATAATGACTTGGGCATACACACCTCACATTCCTTAGTTATCCATCTCGGTAAATAACTGTATAGAAAAACACCGGTTGCCTCATCTATCTATCTATCTATCTATCTATATCCTGTAGTCTTGTCGACCGTTGGGGCACCACTGATGACTTGGCAACCAGCTCCCTCCATTCCTCTCTGTTCTCTGCCATTCTTAGCGTATCACCCAGCCTGTCTTGTCCACTCTGAGATATTGTCCTCCCATCTTTTTCTCTGTCTACCTCTCCTTCGCCGTCCTTGCACAGTGCCTTGCAGGATTGTCTTGGCAATCCCTGCTGATCGCGTGACATGCCCATATCACTTCAGTTTGCGTTTTTTCACAATGGCTAATAGGTCTTCATAGGGCCTGATGGCTTGCCTGATTCTGCTTCCCACTTCCTCGTTCGTGATGTGATCGCTGTACAAAATGCCAAGCAGCCTTCGAAAACATCTCATTTCAGTGGCTTGTATCCTCCTTTCAAGGTCTGCTGTGAGGGTCCATGACTCGCAGGCATACAAGAACACTGAGATGACTAAGGAGCGCATCAGTCTGATCTTGGAGCAGAGCGTGATGTTTCTGTCCTTCCATATGGTCTTCAATCTTGTCAGTGCTGTTGTTGTCTGCGCAATCCTGGACAGTATTTCAGGTTTTGATCCCTCATCCCTCATCGGTTGCCTCAATGAGTTCCAAACCAACATAACTGAACCAAACCAATCAACGCTACACAACCGAATTACCTCTTACTAAAGCCTACTATCTTTAACTCATGAGCCATCAATAAACATACCTGAATTCTAGGTTTCAGAGTCTTGGAATATGGGCTAGGGTATCTCACACGTCTGTACACACAGACAGTATAGCCCCGTACTGACGTTCCTACAGCTCTGTTCGCCTGAACTCACTAAAACCCCCATGCAGAACATTTCTTTATGCTCTCACGTGGGCCACGTGCCTCACGGAATATCTGTCACAAAACAGACCGCTAACAAAACTGTACTGTACTAAACCCTCTGTGTGAACCCTATGCGTGAGCATAGAGTTTCATCACACTCAGGGTTGACAGCTATGGGACCCCTAGATGACAATCCGAGGTGTGCGACGCAGCCCCCGACCCTCCTCGGCCTCTCTTTTTTCCGCGTCTTCACGTGACTTGAGGCCACACCCACCTTAGCACGCTTCCCGGCAGTCCCGCCGGCCCTCCCCACCCTCTGCCCGGTGCCGTGAAAGGAGCTCACCTGTTCGCACCCGACAGCTACGCTCGCCCCGTCGCTCTCGCTCCCCCCGGGATAGGCAACCAGCACACGCCAGCAACGCTTCGGCACTCCACCAAAAAGCTCCACCGCGCAGGCTTTAGGAAACGCCCACGGACCATGACACCGACCTTTCCAAGTCCTGTAGCGATGGGCAAGGGGCAAAACGGCAGGTGAAAGAAGTCTCCGGAAGCTGCAGTCTCAAACCTGCATGCAGGCGGTTCAGGATATTGATCACCTGATGTTGACCTAGAGATAGTAAAGTGGACAGTTGATGGGCACCCCTCCCCCCAATCAATAGATTTATTCTAATCAACTAGCCATTTAGACAAACCCACTCCAACCAATACACCCAATACCTTTATTACCTAGCCATTTTAGTTCCACTCCAGAAATCATTCAAGCTACGTTTTTTGATCAGCTACCAACCCGCGATTATTAAGGCAGATACCCCACCCAACCTAAATTATTAATGCTGTCATTGACTACTATCAGCCGTTTTCGGGAAATGATTACTTGCGTCATTGTGGAAATTCCCGCTAGGTGTAATTGCCACATCACCCACCCAAAAGTAAGTGATGTCAATGTTGCCAATAACAACGCCACGTGTCAACTCGTGACCCTAGTCTCGTGATCAAGTATTGCGTCGTTGAGACGTTCGTAGGGCGTGAAGACGAACATTCTCGATCTTTCCATTACTTTGTGTTGGAGTGCGGTTGTGTTCTCAGAGTGACGGACTAACTTATCCGGTGATAGCACTAAATCTTGTAAAATATCCTACGTGGTGAGCGGTAAGTGACTGTTAATTGAACGCTGACTAACGTAAGTTACAAATGACTGGTAGTTTGACGATAATTTGTCTGTTATACTTGTAATATTTCAGTGCGCTATTGTTAACCAGAGAGTCTTATTCTCGTCAGTTACGTGATTTAGCCAAGCTGTTACGTAGGTATCGAAAATTTCATTTTCTGGCACTGCCTTTTCGGAAGGTGTATGGTTTGCGAAAGCAAATTAAAGAAATGTTAAAAGTCCCGGAAATAGCCGCTAATACCGTCAATACGACGCTTCAAATTTGATGAGAAACAGTAAGTGTAGTCAAAATGAGACAGAACACAGTCAATCCAATTTTGGCAACCGCGTTCTTGAATCAGTGGCAGGGTGTTTTGAAGGTGTTAACACAATATTGAGCTTTCTCAACTTTCTTGCCATGGACAACTAAGAAATTTGAAGACAGAACACAGAGTTAAATGACTCTGTTTAAGGGTCTTATGTTGGCTGTGTGGTAAACAAAGGACTGACCATGGAAACGGCGCTCATGGCATGAGCGCGGAATATGCTGTACTATGTCATAGGGTCTTAGTAACAGTGTAAATAAATGACGTAGTACGATAGAAACGGCGCTCATGGCATGAGCGCGGAATATGCTGTACTATGTCATAGGGTCTTAGTAACAGTGTAAATAAATGACGTAGTACGATAGAAACGGCGCTCATGCCATGAGCGCGGAATATGCTGTACTATGTCATAGGGTCTTAGTAACAGTGTAAATAAATGACGTAGTACGATAGAAACGGCGCTCATACCATGAGCGCGGTATAGGACCTTAGTAACAGTCTAAGTGCGCAGTGTCAATTTGAGTACACAGACGGTGTATCGCGTGTCATACAACGGTGTTTTCACCTGACGGTGTTTTGCGGACGAGTCTACAATATTCATGCTGAATAAAGATTTTGTGTTTGTTTGTCTGTCTGTCTGTCTATGCGTGTGAGTGTGTGCGTATGTATGCGTGCGTGTGTATGTATGTGTGCGTGTATGAGTGTGTGTGTAAGTGCATGCGTGTATGAGTATGCGTGCGTGTGTTCGTCTGTATGTATGCGTGCGTGTGTATGTATGTATGTATGAGTCTGTGTGAATGCGTGCGTATGTTTGTGCGCGTGTGTATGTATGTATGTATGCATGCGTGTGTTCGTCTGTGTGAATGCATGCGTGCGTGCATGAGTGTGTGTGTGTAGGTATGTGTGAGTGCATGCGTGCGTGTGCGTGCGTGTGTGATTATGCGTGTCGGAATGCGCCTGTAATGTGTGTGTGTGTGTGCGTGTGTGTGTGAGTATGTAAATCCCGTTAATCGGGGGACACACACAGGTTATACACCCACAAACGGGGACTTCCAGTAAACGGGGGACGTCCCCGGTTTGTATGGTTAGTGTGTGTGAGTGAGAGTGCGAGTGTGTGTGCGAGTGAATATGTGTGTGTGTGTGCGTCTGTGTTTGCTTGCGTGTGTGTTTGTGTGCGTGCGTGTATATATGTGTGTTAGAGATATAAGAAATGACATTCCAAGAACATTTTTTTTTATTGTCTCTGTGCCAATACCCCCCAAAACATAGTTATTTAAATAATAACCACACACACACACACACACACACACACAAAAAAAACTATTCCTATATGCACTTGATAACAAATTATTTAAGTTACCTACAGATACTTGTTAACAAATTTCCAAAGTCACTTATAACTGGCAAATAACTTTACAGGTAAACTTTTAAGATCCTAAAAATTAGTTATAAGTGACTTAATAATAAGTTATAAGCGACTTAAGTCAAGAACTTATAAGAACTTAAACATAACAAAATGTAAGTTCTTGACTCAAGTCACAACTTACTCAGACAGATTTGACAAGATACAAGGACAACAAGAAAACTTTTTTTTAGCAATAGTCTGGTGGTGGTGGAGCTGATGGGGTTAAATAGTTAGGTGCAAGCGACATGTCACCTTTTTGCGAAGTGTATGACATTAATAAATGATTACCAAATCTGATTTTTATTTGTTTAAAAGATTGTGTAGTTTTTCTGTGGTTTCCTGAACACCGATCTGTTTTCCCATCTCTAAAAAACTAGCCTTCAGTTCTTCAACATTCACGGGAGTCTGACTACGCATTTTATTCTGTATTTCAGATTTTTGTTTCTTGTAATTATTTAAATCATCCTGGACTCGCTTAAATTCTTCGTCATCAATACAATTATCATTTAATGCCTTACTGATAATAAGTTTCATACTGCTCAGCTTTGCACCAGCAAGCGTACTCAATGCTTCATGTTTCTGTAATTTCGTGTGAAACCTCTTGTTCAAGGCCTCCAAACCAAAGCATGCTAGGCATGTAGCAACGCTAACACCCTCAACTGCTATTCCAGCCAAACTTCCAATTCCCGTGGCAAACAGAACAATACCCCCTACAGAACATGAAGCTGAAACTGCACCAATAGCCATAGAAGTGTTTTGAACAGAATTAAATACTGACTTATACCTCCTTTTGCACCGTGAGTACTTAGCCTCTTCACTTTCCAAATATTTCAAAGCTTCTGTAATATTATTTAATCTGAATGCATCTGCCTGTAATGTTTTATCTGAAGCAATTGACATATGTGGATCAGGCGCAAGCGTTGTTTTAGTCGTCACATTTGTTTCAGTTGGCTCAAGCGTTGGTAGTACTGGATAGAATTTTACCATTTTTTTATTGACAAATATTTTTTTAATCAGCAATTACATTTTGCAACTCTTCAAAAGTATACAATTTGCTGGCATAATAAAATGCAACAAGATCAATGTGTTCAAGGTTTATGTAAGTTAGACGAACAAAAGTTGTTTTGTCGACCACCACCTTGACAAAACATTAATAACATCATTATTTTTTGTAATAGCAATAAAGACCTTTGATGATTCTGTTACTGTTTCATTCCATGTAAGTTTAATTCCTTGTGCAATTTGAGCCTCTTTAGCAGAAGCAACAGATTTCATGATAATTTCAAATACTATTGTCACTTCTCTAGCCACGACTAAGCTTGCTGGCATAAACACAACAGAAGTATCTGATCTACCCTTTCTAGTTGTAAGAAGATATCTCCGTCTCTCATAATTTTCAACTTTCAGTTTTTCTCTGCTATTGTTGTCTAGGGCAAAACTTGGAACAAGGCTTACAATAAGCGGCCCAGAATTAACAACCTTCCTAAACACTAAGGCGCCTTCATCATCAGTGTATACATAAGGACTAATAAATTCAATCTTTATGTCCCAGTCAATTGTGGGTGGTGGTGCCGGTACAGGTGAAACCACCCACTTACTACCTACATGTATTAAGTTGTAGGGCACATTATTTACAGGTGGAGTAGGAACAGTAACATCACGAAGCTGACCAAGTTTAGGAATCTGTCTTTCACCGTCTTTCATGTCGACAATTACTTTCCTCTTGTACATGCCATTTGAATCAAGTTCAAAACCATATATTTCTCCAATTTCCCCTTCCTTCTCAAAATCCTGTACGTCTGCCAAATCTTTCAACTCTGTTACTGGACACGCAACTGGTATGATTCTAGGCTTTGGACCAAGACCACTCATTTTTATAAACAAAAATAAAATTATTTAACTTCTAACACTACACTAAAATCATGCATAAGAACTGGTTTGTCATCCTGATTAGTTACAGATATACTCAGTGACTCAAAGAAACTAGAACCTAATTTTTTAAACTGCAAATTAGGAAATCTAGCAACCACACTTTCACAATATGGGGTAGTTCCAGTCGGCAAGCATCTTAACAAAGTTGAAGGCTTTCCATTGTGTACATTTTCAGTAGTGTTCAGTTCTTTTAAATAAACATTTAGCACTGTGTGTACTGACAAATGAACAGGATATCTGCCAGTTATTCTTGGTTTTTTTGGTGATAGTAGACGTTCGACTGATTGTGACCAATCTTCATCTAGATGTGTTATTTTTTTTACCTAAAAATCCAAGTAATAATAAAAGACTAATTGATAAAGAAAACTGACCACTTTTTGGAAATTCAATTGTAACAAGTAAATTAGCTGGGTTTAAAGTTGCTTTAATTTTAAATTCATTTTGAAGCCATTCAGCTAAAGTACAAAAGTCATAATACCCAGCTCGTAAAGTATCACCCTTCTCAATACCATCAAGAGTTCCACTTACAGAATAATTTTCATCATCCGTTACATTAAACCACTTTACTGTATAAAACATTTCATGGATAGCCACAGCCTTGTTACCATCTCGATTATCGATTCCATTAGTTAGCCACACTGGTTTGCTCGTGTCAAGATTTGTTAAGGTTATAAACATTTTTATTATCACATAAAAAAAAAAGCACAATGGAATTTAAATCACCAACCATTGCCACTACAAACGCATTTCAATTTAATGTGAATGCCAAATACAATGTCGCACCAACTTATGACCAGAAAATAATTCAACTAAATCAGCTTGATATAGCTTTGTCTGAAGGAGATTTATTTCAAGTGAAAGTGCCAAATCCCTTTGATCATTACCTAAACCCTCCAATAACAGATGACTCTACTGCAAGAAAGTGGTCTTCAAGCCCACTACAGATGTTTCAAAACCAACTTAACTTTGCTATACTATGCTCAACTACAGGCTGTGGCGTTTCTTTTACAGACCATTTGAATCACCCAAACAAACTGATTAAGTCTGTCTATCGTTTCCACATGTATTACCAGCTTAGAAGAATACTGTCAGAACTGCATACCCCACTGCCCACTGAATCCAGTTTTAATCAGTTTAACAATCCCATGGATTTGAAAGCATTTGAACGGATCTGTAATGAATTTAACATCAGTACAAAGTATGACTTTACACAAAAACTTGATGATCACAAAGGCATGGGAACATTGTATTATGCTATGAGTCACAGACAATACCCTCAAGATTATTACCCTGGGTACACTTCATTCTCATCAAAATCTGAAGTGTGGTTAGGCTCAATTGAACAGAAACAGTCTAATGCCTGGACCACATTTGTCTTAGATAAGAGTGACGGATTTACTCAAGCAGGAGTCGAACGCATAAATGAGTCTATCAGAACATATGTGTGGTGTATTCTAGGAGCACAAGCTCAAACAAAATCAAACATTTTGAATGGAAGTGGAAAGTTCGATTCACAAAAACAGTTTCTCGCTAATCTTGAAGATTCAATTAACTCAACAGTTGATCTCCCATCTAGCATACAGAATCGCAGATTCTGCTGCCAACAGTGCCCGCAGTGACCCTGTCCCTGACACACAGACTGTCTATAGTGATTTTAAACCTGTTATTAGTGCGTACATAGCCCGTGAGTGGCAGTCCGAGTGGGACAAAGAGGAAGGGAACAAGCTTCATGAAGCTCTTCCTAAGTTGTCTGACAGTCTACCTTTCCGCTGCGGCAGCCGCCGTGAGGAGACTGTCCTTGCTCGGCTCCACATCGGGCACACATATGTTACGCACTCTTACTTACTTAAACAGGATGAGCGTCCATGGTGTTTTGCCTGTGATGAGCAGTTTTCTGTTCGACACTTTTTGCTGTATTGTGCTGACCTAATTGACACCAGATATAAACACTTCACAGCAGACTCCTTGAAGGTTTTGTTCCGGGATGTTCCCCCGGACAAAATCTTCAATTTTTTGAGAGAATGCAATATTTTTAACCAGATCTGAGCATTCATAGACTATGTGAATTTTTTTTATTTGCCCTTTTTGAGAGTCTGTAGACGTTTCTTTTCCAGACATGTGCGACATTTTAGCCTGAGATTTTTAATCTATATTTACATCTTGTCTTAAGACCTTGCTTTTAGTCTGGCTGACCAGATTTTTACCCATCCCGCCGTGAGATGGCCTTAGTCGCCTGCTCGGCGTTAAACCCAAATAACTAACAAATAACTAACCCATCTAGCATACAACGTTACCAAGACGTTCTCAGATATGCTAGATCAAAAGTTGACTTTGTAGTTGGTATTGGGTTATACATGTTGCCATCAGACCTTCAACTTCAAATGGGGACAATAACAAATTATAATAATGAAATAGTTGTTGCAGGTGTTGGTCAGAAATTAGGACTCAATCAATCTGTAAACTTGGGGGCCACAACCACACATGTACAGTCATTAAAACCATTACAGACAGTAACACCCCCGGCCACGGCAGTAACAGCTCCAGCTTTGACACCGGTACCCATAACGATAACACCAACACCAATCCTTGACACACATGAGTCAGAGAGAACAGCATTGGTAATAGGTCTCACTGGATTAGCATAGCTGCCAACCCTCCCGATTTTTTCGGGAATTTCCCGATTTTTTTTCAAGTCCCGATTTTCCGGTTTTTGGTACATTTTTCCCGATTTTCAGATTTTCATGCTTTGTTTTAAAATTTGAGGCATTTTGGCGTACCGCTCCCAGTCAAGCGCCTGTAGTTGAGAGCCTGCCGCTATACTGTACCGCTAAGCTTTCGGGGACCCAAAGCCAGTCTTGATTACGCATGCGCAGCAAATTTGCATCCATTCTGTGTTTGTTCCGGTTCCTTCGAAATTGCCCTGGTGTGGAGCACATGCTTAGCGATTTTCACAAGTGTTATTTTCGATTTTCAACAAAATGATGCCTCCAAAGAAGCAGAAGTGGTTGGTGAAGTTCCATCCAGACTACAAGCGTTCCTTGCATCGACGAATCGAGAAAGGGCTAACACTTTGCCTTTTGTAAAATGTGCCCGGGCAGACATAAACATTGCTGCACAGTAAACCTAGGCGGGCTGACGCACACTGTGTTTGATTATTCGACTGGAGCAAGGTGCATACCCCCTCCCCCCCCCCCCCCCCCCCCCCCCCTGTTGTTTGATTTTTCGGAACCTGGAAGCAAGGGCTAGCGTCTTGTCGGACAAGGAGGCCGCAGCTCAAGATTTTTGTTGCCTCAAGGTTGGCAGCTATGGATTAGGGGTATTACTTCTTTACCTGTTTCATTAAATAACCCACCATCAACCCTCCTACTGTAACCAAAAAGACCCACACATGCTCTGCCATAAACCCTACTGCCTTCGCTGCAGTACTAATCAACCAACTGACAACCGTGCCTATAATGCCAGGCAACGCGTCTACTGCTTTCAGAGCCAATTTCTTAAGCAAGTCTGATATGTGAGACAGTTGTTTCTTTACCCACGACTGTAAGTCTTTTGGATCTGTGGGGACTGGGGTTGGTGGTGCTGGAGGTGGAGAACCACCCCCGGAGACAGCCAACACAACTGTACTGATAATAAACCCCAGAGCTGTAATTAAACTAGCAATAGTGATACCCTGTTCTCTGAAAAGTGTTTTAAGTCTCTCAGCCAGAGTAGTGTCTTCGTGAAGTATTTAACTTGGGTTTTCAGTTTTTGTCTCCCAATACTAATCGCTTCTAACCTTCCTGATCTTTCTATCTGCAAATCAATTAATCTGTGTTGAATTCTTTCTTTCATTTCTGTGTCTGCGGTAGCCAGTTTCTCTTTTTCACGTTCTATGTGTTTATCAAGCTCTCCTAGTTTGGCTAAATTATTTACCATCTCACCTCTTATTGTCTGCAGTGATTTATCCAAACCCATAATCTCCCTCATTGACAAAGGTGGATCATCTATTGTTTTCATAACATCATTTATTTGTCCTTCAGTAAATGAGGTTTCTTGTATCACTGTGTTTGCTATTTCTGGTAGGCTTGTTATTGGTGCCATTTCAATATCATGCCCTGTTGGCAACTTTGTTTGCGTGTCGTGAAGCACACTAACAAGTCTTGGGGGAACAGGAGACCCTCCAATACCAAGGTATCTTGCCAACCCAGAGTTACCACCGACTTCACCTTTAATTGTACTTAAAGCTCTAAACTTAGAAGGATTATTTTTATGTGTTAGATTTATTTTCCCTCTGTCTGTATTTACAAATAAGTGTCCTTTATCATATTCAAACTGATTAGGATCTATTACATCTGGGTGGACACCAACACTGTCATAAAATGAGTTTACTTTGTCTTTTAATAGTTCGTGATACATACTAGAACTAGTTACCATTCCAGTCATATCTGTGATACTGGTATCTGAGTCATTCATGTCATCCATTTCAAAATCTTCATGATTAAATCCTCCCGCTGCCATTGTTTTATTAATTTATTATTTTTTATTGTGCATAATAAAAATGACACAGTCTTACGGATCAAAGTTAGACCCATACAGAAAACTACGTGAGCCCCTGGGTGTTAAGGGCATTCGACAAACAATAGTCATCACAAACAATCCAAGTACCATAGACCAGAACCAAACACTTACAGTTAAGTTTCCAAACCTAGGACCCAGTGACGTTATTGTTCCTGGCACTGCACGCCTTGCTTTTAATATTGAACTATCATCAGACGCAGACGTGAACAGAACACTAGTTAACAATCTTGGCAGAGCAATTGTTAGAACTATTAAAGTAAAACTTGAAGGACAGGAAGTGTTTAGTCTTGACGACTCCGATGTATTCTACTGTTACAAAGATCTGTGGCTTACAAGAGAAGAACGAGAGGATCGTATTTACCAAGGCATACAGCCAGATAATGTTGGTAAACTTTGAATCAATGCTGGAGATAAATCAACGTCAGCAGCCAATGACGTTATTATAGCAGAAACATATGGAACCAGATTTTACATTCCACTTGAGTTTGAAATCCTAACAGCTCATTTGCCTTATTACCAAGGGGCACTGAATGACCGTCTGAGCTTTGAACTAACTTTCAATGACTACTCCAAAGTTATAAAATCATCTGCCACAGATGCAACATATAAGATCTCTAACATTTCCTTGGAATATGAAATTGTTACACATACTGAACTAGCCAGACTCATTCAAAATCAATACCAGTCAAGACTTCCAATTTATTATGACCGTGTGATTAGACATAGTTTAATACCCAAAGACAAAAGCGACCCAATGTGGAACATAAACTTAAACACGCCTGCTAGGTCACTGAAAGGTATTTTTATGTTGTTTATTGAACCAGCGGCTCCATACAAACGGGATTCAGAAAAATTCTACAATCCTAAGATTACACATTTGTCCTGTACAATCGAAGGCCGTCCTAATCAAGTGTACGCATCTGGAATGTTACCATACCAGCACTACGATGAGATCACAAAGTATTTTGCAGGAGGAAGGATTAGAGATAAACCAGCAAACATTGCGTGCAAAGATCTACATCTGTATGATGTAAGGATTGGTCAATACCTGACAAACAAGTATGCACTGTGGTTAGACCTGCGTAGTACAGATGATGACTATCTTCATGGGTCAGGACGAACTGTTGAGAATGGTAGTGATGGGATTACAATTCAGATACAAAAGAAGGTTGAAACTGCTGCAGCCATAAATATATATTTGTACCTGATATATGACGCACAACTCAATATTGCAGAAAGCAGACTGAGTGGACACATATATTAAAATTATATTGTGTATTAAAATGAACCGTAGCTTAATGACACTCGATCCACACTGTGGTTTATTTTGTGGTGCCACAGGCTGTGGAAAAACTGAATTTGTTCTTAATCTGTTACAAACAAGATACATATACCACTTTGAAAACATTGTAATATTTTGTCCAACAATCAAACACAACAAAGCTTATCACAACCGTTTATTCATTTGGACTGACAGTAATATCTATTTAGTTGACCCTGAGAAAAAACTGAATGACTACCTGCTGTATTTTTACAAACAATTTGAAGGACAGCCAACGTTGTTCATAGTCGATGACTGTTCTGCAGAGAAAGACATTGTTAAGAAAAGAAACACACTGGCAGAACTTGCCTTTAGTGGCAGACATGCAAACATAAGTGTATGGATTCTCACTCAGAAATATAATGCTGTACTGAAAGATTTTCGTGAACAACTAAAGTTTATATGTCTGTTTTACTGTAAGGATCGTGACAGCTTCGAAGACTGTCTCAGAGAAAACGATGTAATTCCCAATAAACATGAACAAAACTGTGTAAAAAATAAACTGAAATAGACTAAGCACCTAAAGCTTATTTTAAAAACAGATCAGCCCACTGGGTATGGATTAGTAAATTAATTTATCTTTTGGGTTTGTCTATAAAAATGACAGACAGACATAATTGGCCTATTAGTGAAATAATAGATATTACACACTATTTTAAAAATATTAAA
Source organism: Semisulcospira habei (assembly GCA_036245525.1). NCBI lineage: Eukaryota > Metazoa > Mollusca > Gastropoda > Semisulcospiridae > Semisulcospira > Semisulcospira habei. The sequence goes on along the minus strand of BTPG01000001.1, from coordinate 163,891,403 downwards.
TATGTAAGCCAGCTTTATAATAGAGAGACACTAGGTAATTTATTTATGATACCAACAACAGTGTATATGACTGGTAATATAACTTTATATGTTGATAATCCATTTATTAAAAAAATAACTGTTGATATTAATACACAATCATTTACTATTAATTATTGAAGTAATTGGTTTGGTAAAGTGTGTAGTAATTTAGAAAAAGAGCTATATAAAATAAATTTGTATTTTAACGTTATTGAATTTAATAAAATGGTATTGCACATACAAAACCAATAATGATGATTGAGTCAGTGTGTAAACAAATCTGTTTTGTAGGAGTTACAGTCAATAAAGTGCCATTTTCATTATATAATTTTCTATTTATTTTTTTGTCGGACAAATAAAAAAGATGGACAACCATCAAAGATTAAGAAACGTGTTTCACACAACTGACTTACCTATATCTAATATTTACAATGTCTATGAATCAATAGAAAGATCTTTTTTAGTCATACAAAATAACCTTCTTTCTGATAGTGTAAAGATTCAGATTGTTGCAAAAATAGAATTTGCCAGAGATGTTGGTGAAGTTATTGTAACGTATATCTCGACAAGGCAGCACACAGTTAATTCGAGAAGAGAACTAGAGAAAGTGTTTAGAGAAAGATTGTTACCAGACTTCCATGAAGCAATTGACAGAGCAGAAATGCAAGGGTCTGGCTGGCATGAAGGCCTTGTACATGAACTACAACTGAAGCAGTCAAGATATCATCCTATACTAGGTAAATCATGGATACCACTTCCAACTGAGGTTGCAAACAAAAAGGCTGTAGTCAATATTCAAAACAATGATAATTTATGTTTTATGTGGTGTGTGCTTGCTAAACTTCATTTTGTAAAAGCAAAACCTGATCGTGTATCTAACTATACCAAATTTGTAAACGAACTCAACTTCAGTGGCATTGAGTTCCCTGTTAAAATAGAGGATATAGACTTGTTTGAAAAACTAAATCCTGGTATATCTGTGAATGTGTTTGTGTGGGAAAATGAATCTGAGAATAAGTTACAGCCAATTAGAGTATCTCCAATTGCCCCAACCTATGGGCAGCCAGAAGATAAACATGTTGACATGTTGCGAATAAGATCTGGTGATAACTTTCACTACACAATTATCAGAAGTATGTCAAGACTAATTCATCATACAACAAAACATGACGGTAAACAGGAATTTTGTAAAAAATGTTTACAGAGGTTTTCCTCTATTAAAGTAGCACACAAACATGTGCAGCACTGCAGGTCGGCTGATGACATTCAAACAATACTGAGGTATCCAGATCCTGGTAGTCAAGTGTATTTTAAGAACTATGGGAATCAGCAAAAGCTGCCGTTTGTAGTGTATGCAGATTTTGAATCACTCGTTGTTCCATATGAGGGTCCTGTTCCAGAGTCATTACCAAAGACTATAAAATTGAGTGACCAAGTGGTGTGTTCTTTTGGATACATTCTTGTTAGGTCAGACGGTCTTCATTCAGAACCTGTTATCTACAGGGGTGAAAATGCAGCATGCCTGTTTTTAACAGAAATGAGACAACTGTATAGTCAGGTAGTACAATATCTCACAACATGTCAGATGCCTTTGGTGATGACAGAAGAAGACAAACTAAAATTTGATACAGCAGAGACGTGTTGGATTTGTGAACAGCCTCTGGGAGGTGATAAAGTTCGTGACCACGATCAGATAACTGGGCGTTACAGAGGTGCTGCACATAACAATTGTAACTTATTATTAAAAACAGATCCTAAGACATATAAGTTACCAATCTTTTTTCACAATCTGAAGGGATATGATTCACACATCATCATGCAGGCTGTTGATGAGTCTTACAGAAAAATTAGTTGCATTGCCCAGACAACTGAGAAGTACTTGACTTTTAGGTTAGATAAATTAGTATTTTATGACTCCATGCAACATTTGTCTTTAGGTCTTGCTAGTCTGGCAGAAGGACTGACTGAGTATCCAATAACGAGTAAATATTTTGAGCCAGACTTGATTAAGAAAGGTGTGTATCCATATGAGTACATCAGTGACTGGGTAGTTTTTGAGGAAAGGAGACTGCCTCCAAAAGAGAAATTTTATTCTACACTAACTGGTAAAGGTATTTCTGACTCTGAATACCAGCATGCACTTGATGCGTGGGATAAATTAGGGTGTCAGACAATTTGTGATTACCACGATCAGTACTTGAAAGCTGACGTTTGCTTGCTAGCAGATGTATTTGAAAGTTATCGTGAAAAGGGTTTGTTGCACTACAGTCTTGACCCTGCTTGCTACATAACTAGTCCTGGCATGACATGGGATGCTTTTTTGAAATCCAGTAAGATATTTATAGACCTGTTGTATGATCGTACGATGGGTGAAATGGTGGAACGTGGATTGAGGGGTGGCATTAGTATTGCAGCAAATAATTATGCCAAGGCAAATAATAAATATCTTGACGACTTTGACCCCTCAATGTCAAGGTCATTTATTATGTACTTGGATGCTAATAATTTGTATGGATTTGCAATGTGTGAATTGTTGCCATTAAAAAACTTTTGTTTGTATGATTTGTCACAGTATGGCATAAAAAAATTAACAAAATATATTATGGATCGAGGTCAAAATGATGAAAAGGGTTGGATCTTTGAAGTAGACCTTGAGTACCCACACCACCTACATGATTACCATAATGATTATCCATTAGCAGTTGAAAAAATGAGTATGACGGGAAAAAAAGAAGACACCAAACTTGTGCCAAATCTAAATGACAAATTCAATTACGTTTGCCACTATCGATTGCTGCAGTTTTACATCAGGCATGGGTTAGTACTAAAAAAAGTTCACAGAGGCATTCAATTTGAACAAAGTGCTTTCATGAAAGATTACATAATGAAGAATACAACATTGCGTGCGAGAGAAGGTAACACTGCATTTGACAAAGACTTCTTTAAGCTTATGAACAATGCCTGTTTTGGCAAGACAATGGAAAATCCTCATCACCGCAAAGATGTGAGACTGGTCACAACTGAATCGGGTGCAATTAAACTTACAAGTAAGCCTCAGTACACAGGGTATAAAGAATTTCATTCATCATTGTATGCAGTGTCACTCAAAAAAAAGATTGTTAAACTGGACAAGCCAGTATTTATAGGTATGGCTATTCTGGAGTTGTCAAAATTATTAATGCTTGAATTTTATTATGATTACTTCAAACCAAAGTATCCTGACTGCCGTCTGTTATACACTGACACTGACTCTATGATCATTGATGTGTGTACTGAAGACTTTTATGAAGACATAAAAACAGAGTTACACATGTATGACACGTCTGATTATCCTAAGGATCATCCATTGTTTAGCACACAAAACAAGAAAGTGCCAGGTAAGTTTAAGGATGAACTAAATGGTGTGCCTATAGTTGAGTACGTTGGACTGAGATCAAAAATGTATTCTATACTGCACCAGAAGGGTAGTCAGTCAAAAGCCAAAGGTATCAAGAAAACAGCGATAAAAAATAAAGACATTCGTCATGAACATTACAAGCAAGTGTTAGATGGTGCATTAATGCCTGATTATCCAAACAAGTCACTGAGATCCAACAAACATAATCTTGAAATGATCCAAACACATAAGAAGTCTCTGGCAGTTGGAGACACAAAACGAGTGTTTCATAGTAAGGAAAAAGCTTATGCACCTGGTCATTACAGACTCAAGTTATCTGAAGAAATAGCTGACGAACTGGTTGATGAATTAATTGATGAGTTAGTTACTGAAATGAGTAACGGTGTCTGGGGGAATAATCTGTAATTCTTCTCTGACAAATGCCCTCTTTGGTGCAGGCTCATACAGATAATATATTGTTGCATTAGCTGAAGGAACTATTTTTTTTTTATATTATGAACAGATGTAGACCAAATTGGATCAGTTGCCCTACGTCTAACGTCATTTTCAGCCTCACCAGGTTGATACAAATATCTCACCTGTTTTGTAAATAAGTTAGTGTCTGGAGGTGTTATTGCTTTTATTTCTGACGGTATTGTTTTCAATTTAATAGAATCAACAGGTTTAGGGTGACCATCATTATTCATTGCTTTTATCACAGAAGGTAATCTTTTAACCCACTCAGTGTTACGTGCGTCATGCATGAGTTCCTTAGAATACTGATAGCTAAAAAGTCTCTCCGATAATTGCTTGTTAAAGTTTTCAACAATTGCCTGTGATCTATGCAAGCCTGGAATACCGCGTCTAACCAGTACGCCATGCTTTGCAAATAATTGATTAACAGCCCCTTTAAATTCACTCCCATCATCAACCTGCACAAGCCTAGGGTATTTTAAAGGACCTCGACTATATATTTTTGATAATGCAGTGGCCACTGTTACAGCTTTTTTGTCAGTTATGGGTTCTGCATCCTTATACCTTGAAGCTATGTCAACAACAGTTAATGCATACTTGTATCGTTTCTTTCTTATTGTGTCATGCGGAAGAAACAGGAGGTCCATTTGGTGTGTGTCATTAGGTGATGTGTTTTCAAAATGAGGCCTTGTTATTTTTCTTGGAGCAGGAAGATATATTTGCCAAATTGCCTGTTTTTTAAGCCACTGTTTTATTTGGTTAACATCTCCACCCACAGCAGCATGTAATTTTTTTATTGCAGTATTCCCTTTCCAGTAGCCAATTGGGGAGTAATATATTTTTGATAGTTTAGCGTCTGCCATTTTTTCTAGCAATATAAACTCCTGTAAAATATACTAATGTCATTCCTACTAAAACAAATATTATTTCTCCATTTCTTTGTTTTGAGCTTGGTTGGTAATAGTCGCTAAGTTTTGGTTGAGGAATAGATATGTCTTCACCAGTTACAAGATAGTATTCTTTGATCGCGTCATCGACGTTTGAAAATGTATGCTGTGCATGACCCTCAAGTTTTAGTTTTTCATTAATAAAATCAAGTTTCTCAATTCTTTGCTTTTCGTAATCTTGTTGAGCTTGAGCTAGTTTTTCAGATGCCTCATTGTGGCGCTTCATTTCTTCTGCTGATTCTTCTTTACTAACTTTTGAAAAGAAATAGTTTGATCCACTAAAAGCTAATGCGTTAATAACTGCACCACCAATCATAACAGCTATAGTTGCCATATTTTTTATTTACTTAGAAATATTTTCTGGAATAATTCCTTGCTTGACTAGAAAATCTTTTGTTGCAATCGATGCTGTTATAACAACTACTAGCTTAGCACTGTCTTCGAAGTCTAATTTACTAAGGTCTGCTGATTTCATTTTGAGAAGACTTTTTCCCAGCATAGAATAAGCTACTGCTAGTCCACTTATTACAGCAGAGTGATAGACAAGGTTCATTAAGTTCTTTGTGTCGCTCATTTTCTTATGCTACAAAAATTAAAATAATAATAAATTTATTACTGCATGTAAAATGGGTCCAAAGGTTTTGAAACTGCTGGTAATGTGGAGACTTCTTCTTTTGTTTTTGGAGTGTTTGATTTTTTTGGACACTGTTTGAGTGTTTGGTTTGTATTTTTTATATAATTGGTAACCTACGTAACCAAATCCGACAACAAATCCAGCAACTATATATTTTGTTGTTTCAGGTTTAGTTGTTTTTTTATCACTTTGTGGGGTATGTGTTGGTTCTAATGGTAGTGTCACTGATGATGTTACGTCAGTCTTTTCTGTTAATGCTTGAAGCTGTAATTTCTTTTGTCTGTTATATTCAGCTAATCTTTTCCCAGCCTCTATTCGACCTGGACTTTTAGTCTTAGTCACTGTTTGAACCTGTGTCAAGACATGGCTCTGTTGTGGAGTCGTCTCGTCCATTTTCTTCTAATTTAAAATTTATTTTTGAAAAATCAATATGACTCCCGGTAACAAGTAAGGTTACCACAGGTGCAAGGTAATTGCCAAACTTGTAAAACATGACACATGCTAATTTGCCAATTGAACTTGAAACAATAGGATTGCTTTCAAGGTCGTGTGATAGACTGTCACTATCCACAGGTAAAAAGTGACTCACTGCTTTTGTGTATAGGCATACAAGTGATCGACTTAAATCACGTGTCATTAGTGAGGCAATGTGATTTTCATATTTAGAATGAAGCTTGATTAGCTCGTCAGAGGTTAGAGATTCAATATCCTCTATCATGTATTGTCTTCCTAGATAAGTCTTTGATTTGCCTGAGACAATTACAGACAAAAGCCGCTGTTTTTTGGAGTCTAAGTCTTTGTTCTCTACAGCACAGATATCGCTTAGAAGAAGTAATTCGTCTTGGTTCATTTTAAAACGTAATATAATAATTTTGTTTAAAGAAGTCAATGACAGCATTAATTATTTAGGTGGGGGATCTGGCTTAATAATCGCAGGTTGGTAGCTGATCAAAAAACGTAGCTTGAATGATTTCTGGAGTGGAACTAAAATGGCTAGGTAATAAAGGTATTGGGTGTATTGGTTGGAGTGGGTTTGTCTAAATGGCTAGTTGATTAGAATAAATCTATTGATTGGGGGGAGGGGTGCCCATCAACTGTCCACTTTACTATCTCTGACCTGGGGATGACAACATCACTCGGCACACCCTGAACGACCAAGCAGCCTTCTCTAGGGACAGCACTGCTTGCTCCACACGGAGAGGGGCCTAGAAAAGGTGGCCTAACCAAAGCTCATCCCCTCGTAACCCCAGTTGGCTAGCCGCGGTCAACAGGCATCTTCTCTTGTGGTCAGAAAACAAGAAAAAACAACAAATCCACTCTCATGACGACCATGACCGGACTCAACGTAGCATGCTGGAACATCCGAACCATTCTCGACACAGCAGACAGCGGACACCCTGAACGTCGCTTCGCCCTCATTGCCCATGAATTGCGGAGGTTAAACATCAACATTGCCGCGCTCAGCGAAGTACGCCTCCCGGAGGAAGGCAGCCTCCAAGAACTTGGTGCTGGCTACACCCTCTACTGGTCAGGCATGCCTGCATCAGAAAGATGGCTCTCAGGCGTGGGCTTCATGGTCAAGACCCCCATTGCGACTAAGCTGGAAAACCTACCAACGGGTCTCTCCGACCGCATCATGTCCATGCGCCTCACACTGAGACACCAGCAATACGTCACCCTTCTGAGTGTGTATTCCCCAACCCTCCTGGCAGACTTACTTACTTATGCCTGTCACCCCTTCCAGGGTAAAGGCCATCGACGAGAGACCTCTAGCGACTCCTGTCCTGTGCTTCTCCTTCGATTTTACTCCAGGTGGTTCCCAGTCTTTTGATGTCTGCTTGGAGGTCTTGACGCCAGGTGTTTTTCGGCCTGCCTCTCTTCAGAGTAGGAAGAGGAACAGAGACAGTAAGCACCCCTGCCTGACACCGGTTCTGACCTGGAGCTCCCTGGTGAACTGCCCTTCGTGGATCACACGACATGTCATGCCATCGTAGCTGCTGCCAAAGAGACCCTCACAGCCATCCACCAGTTCAAGAGTGGCAAAGCAGCAGGCATTGACGGAATCCCGCCAGAGATCTGGAAACATGGAGGCCCAGCACTGCACAACAAGCTCCACGACCTCTTTCTCTGCTGCTGGGAGAAAGGAACACTACCAAAGGATTTCCGTGATGCACTCATCATCACCCTGTACAAGAACAAAGGAGAGAAGTCTGCCTGCTCTAATTATCGTGGAATTACCCTGCTGTCCATTGCCGAGAAAATTCTCGCAAGGCTGCTCCTGAATCGGCTGGTACCTGCCATCGCTGAAGACCACCTCCCAGAGGGCCAGTGTGGCTTCAGAGCCAACAGGAGTACCACTGACATGGCCTTTGTGCTGAGACAGCTTCAGGAGAAGTGCCATGAGCAGAACAGAGGGCTGTACGTAACGTTTGTCAACCTAACAAAAGCGTTCGACACTGTGAGCAGGCAAGGCATGTGGCAGATCCTGGCATGATGCTGAAGCAGGCCACAGTGGACCTCGACGATGACGACGCAGTGTACATCAGGTATCGTCTCGATGGCAGCCTGTTCATCCTCAGACGACTGCAGGCCCACACCAAAACCCTAGACCGACTGATTCGTGAGCTGCTCTTTGCTGATGACGCTGCCCTCGTTGCACACACAGAGAGAGCCTTGCAGCGCATCACATCCTGCTTCACAGATGCTGTCCAGCTCTTTGGACTCGAGGTCAGTCTGAAAAAGACAGAGGTCCTTCATCAGCCGGCACCCAAGGAAGAGCATTGCCCTCCCCACATCACCATCGGCGAGTCCGAACTGAAGTCTGTACACCAATTTACCTACCTTGGCTGCATCATCACGTCAGACACCAAGCTGGGCTAGGAGCTGGACAACAGGCTGGCAAAAGCGAACAGTGCTTTCGGGCGACTATTTAAGCGGGTGTGGCACAATCAACAGCTGAAAAAAGGCACCAAGATCAGCGTGTTCAGAGCTGTGGTCCTCACCACCCTGCTGTATGGTTCCGAGTCCTGGGTCCTCTACCGCAGCCAACTAGGACTCCTCGAACGCTTTTACCAGCGCTGCCTTCGTACCATCCTCGGCATTCACTGGAGTGACTATGTCACCAACGTTGAGGTCCTTGAACAGGCGGAAACTGTGAGCATTGAGGCTTTGCTGCTGCGGACACAGCTTCGCTGGGCGGGGCACATCTTCAGGATGGAGGATCATGGCCTACCCAAGATCACTCTGTTCGGCGAGCTCGCCACAGGACACCGAGACAGAGGGGCACCAAAGAAGAGATACAAAGACGGTCTCAAGAAGTCACTTAGTGCCTGCCAAATCGACCACCAAGTGGTCTTGCTGCGGACCGCGACACCTGGCGCTCCACCATTTACAAGGCAGCTGTCTCCTTTGAAGACTCTCGCAGAGCTAACCTTAAGGACAAGCGGCTCAGGAGAAAAAACAGTTGTCGTAACTCAGAACCCTGACCAGACCTTCCACTGCAGCCACTGATTGTCCCGGATTGGCCTCCGCAGCCACGAACATGCCTGCAGATGATGTGGGCAAGCCCTATAGAATCTTCATTCGTGAAGTCAAGCCAAGAGAGAGAGATTCAAGCTTCGTTGGTGTGGTTCTACACCTTCAGCGAACTCCTGCTTGTTGGACTTATAACCTTCTGGCTCTTCTGCCCGGTGTTTGACTTTCTGTGTACCCTTACGTTGGCGGCGGCCTCGTGGCTCGGCTTGTGACTTGTGCTCTCCTTCGTGACTGTGTGACTTTGTGGAGAGAGTGTTCGGTGAGCTCTTCCCGGCGGACTGTGTGCGGCGGACATTATGGCAGCTTCACTTATGAGAACATGCCTTTGTTGTGGGGATTTCCAGTGGCCTTCAGACGCTGACGACTCCTGCCTTCCGTGTTTGGCCTGCTCTTCCGACAGGACCTGTAACGTGTGCGCCAATTGGAGAGAGGACCGGCTGTGGGACTTCTACAGACGCGACCGTCCTTCCCGGCCCCAGCAGGTTACCGAACTTCCGCGCAGAATGGCGTCGCTCCGTCAACTCGTCAGACCCCCCTTCGCTCTGTCGTCCGGCCCACAGGTAAGTCTCCTTGTTGTACTGTAACCACACTAGAACTACCCCCCACTCCGAGGCGGGACAGGCGAGTGTTGGAGTCGCGCTCCCCACGCTCCGTTTCTTCCGAGCGTGGCCTGAGCTATATGATTTTGCCCCCCCCCCCCTCCCCCGCTCTGATTTGCCTGAGCGGGCCTGGGGAGCAGAGCATAAGTTCATGCCCTCCCGCTCCGTTTCTTCTGAGCAGTCACGGCGCGACAAGCGCAAACACAAGAAGAGAGAGAAGCGTAGTAAGAGAGGTGGTAAAAGTAGAGGCCCTCCCTCACGCTCCATTTTGACTGAGTGTGACCCGAGACCATTATTTGGACCGCCTCTCTGCTCCAAATCGTCTGAGCGGGCCCGACGAGCCGCACGTACATCCCCCCTCCCCCCCCCCCCCTGTAATTTCCAGGCGGGCCCGGCAAGACTTAAGTACAGTCTCTCCTCGATCCAAGAGTTCTGAGACGGGCCAGCGAGCCCATGTGTTGCTCCCTCCCCTTCCCCGCTTCGATGTTTCTGAGCGGGCTTGGCGAGCCACGTTAACGTCCCCACCCCACCCCCCACCCCCCGCTCCCGCTCGCGGTTTCCCTTCATTCGTATGGAGCGCGCTTCACGGTTCCCGCATTCCCCTTACCGACCTCGCGTCGTCGACACAGGCAGCCCCCCTTCCCCCCACCATGCGGCGAGTGGGGGGCGTGCAGAGCCAGGCTTTGCCTCTGGCTGTCGCTCGACTGCGGTCCCTCGCTCCCCGCGACATGCTTTGCAGGCAGCTCCGCCTGTTCCGTGTTCGCGCCATGGCCCGTCACCTTCGGCGGACCAGCGCTCTCGTAGCCGGTCGCCCCTCCTTGTGACTCCACGCGACAGGCGATCTTTGGACTTGGATCAGGACATTCTCAGCTTGCACCCTGGGGATTCCGCTTCGGCGATCTTCTTTTGGGACTCTCCCGCTGGCTCCCCCTCCCCTTGCTCAGCTGTTTCGTCGCTTTCCGCCTCTTCCAGAGATGACGGCCCTTCGCTCGGCTTTCAGACCTTCAGTGCTGTTGTAGAGGCCATCTTATCGTTTCCTACCTCCCACCAGAATTCTGCCCGCCGTCGCCCCCAGTGAAGAGGCAAGCGTCCTCCATGGTTGATGCCATGAGGCCTACTAAGCGTCGCAAGTCGCTTCCGCAACCAGCCGGATTCTGGGACCTCGCAGACGCTTTCTCGGCGCAGCTCCGCCAGGACAGCTTTGGCGACAACGGCTTTTTTCACCGATTCGCGATGGCCAGCGGGTGTCAATATGAGCTTCCGCCAGGACTGGTACGCGGGACACTCCCAGGCCTTCGCCATCTCTCTTCCCTTGGTGGACTCAGCAGCCAGCGACCAGGCGGGCAGTCGCAGGGTGGTCCAGAATGCTTGGCCTCGCCCACTAGACAGGATCGCGTTTCTAGTGCGGAATTTGCTAGCTTGTTCCAGCTTCTTGGAGTTGGCTACACAAGCTGTGCTGCGCTGTTTGGAGGACACATGGGACCTGCAGTCCGCGTCCCCTCTCCACGATGTCCGATCCATCCTTGTGGCTGCTAACCGGGCTGCCTACCACTCTTCTACTAGCGCCATGGCGGCGGCCGCCAATTGTGACCACTGGCGTCGGGACACACACCTGCGACAGCTCGGACCTCCCCAAGACTGTGAAGACTCAGCTCCGCTAGGCCCCTCTCGGAGGTTCAAAGGTCTTCGGGGACACTTGGCGGATGGTGGAGGAAGTTTCTAAGGATTTGTGGCCCCGGCCTGCCACCGGCACCTCTTCGTCTCGCTTTCGCGCTTCCTGCACGGCCGTGGGTCGCTCCCTGCGGTCGGTTAGACCCTTTGCTCGTCCCAGGGGCTCCCGCGGTAGAGCCCGCCCCCTTCAAGCCCCACAGCAGGCCGTCTCCGCCTCCCGCCCCTCCTGGTCCCGCGGCGCCCGCAAATCGGGGCGCGGTAGGGCCCACTGACTTACCCTCCCCTCTGCCCCCGCCGACAGTTATCGGGTCTCCTGTCGGTGGGTGGCTGGCCCTCTTCAGCGACCACTTGAGATCGCTGTTCCCAGATGGCCCTTGGATCATCTCGACTGTTTCCACAGGCCTGCAGCTGTCGTTCCAGTCTCCTCCACCGTTACGCAGGTCCCCCCTTTGGACTCAGGCTCTAGAAGACCGGCTCAAGGCAGAAGCTCTACGCGGAGAAGTGACGGCCTTGCTCATCAAGGCTGCGACAGAAATAGTCCCCGACACGACTCGCTGGCGTTCTACAGCCAACTCTTTGTCGTCCCCAAGCCAGCCGGCAAGTGGCGACCGGTCATCAACCTGTCGGCGCTAAACAAGTTCATTTCGGCGCCTCACTATCGGATGGAGGATTCTCCGCGCAGCTGTCCGGCCGATGGGCTTCGCTATCAGCCTCGATCTATCAGATGCTTAGCTACAAGTACCGATTCATTCGTCTTCTCGCCGGTATCTATGTTTCATCTTTGGCGGGATTGTCTACCAGTTCTGAGCCCTCCCCTTCAGCCTCAACATCAGTCTTTGGGTTTCACGAGGCTCCTCGACGCGGTGATGGCCAGCTTCCGTCAGCGATCCCTGAGTCCGTCCTCCAACTACCTGGACGACTTGCTACTGTGCAACCTGATCACTATGGCTCTCGAAGAGGACAGAGACGTCCTACTCGCTCTCTTGCGCCGCCTCGGGTTCTTAGTCAATCCAGGCATGTCGGATCTCACCCTTTTGCGCCGCTTCTTGCACTTAGAAATGGAATTCCTGACCGACCTCAACCTTGTCCGTCTGCCATTGGCTTGGCGGCAGAAGATCGCCGAACTCGCTCATCAGATGGAGTAAGGGTCCTCCTTAACAGCCAGGGTCTGGCTTCAGCTCCTGGGACTGCTCAGCGCGGCAGCGGACTCGTTACCCTTCGGCAGGCTCTACTCTCGCCCACTTCAGCTCCACCTTCTCCTACATTGGCACCCCTCCACTGGCGTCCTGACGGATCCGGTTCCGGTTACTCCGCTGACCCGCCCCCAACTCCAGAGGTGGGCGGACCTAGCTTGGCTCTTGACGGGAGTGCCCTTGACTCCCCTCCGCCCCACTGGTTCCTCTGCACCGACGCAAGCCTGTCGGGCTGGGGTGCGCACCTGTTACCAGACTTTGTCTCAGCTTTGGGCCTGCGCAGATGAACACATCAACTGGCTGGAGTTGAAGGCGGTGTGGTTTGCCCTCACTGCCTGGCAAGAGACGCTGTCCAACCAGGAGGTCCTCCTACTTTCGGACAACTCGACAGTGGTGGCCTATATACAAAACCAGGGGGGCACTCGCTCGCCCTCCCTGTGCATCCTCCTTTACCATCTCCTGCTCTGTTGCAGGGAACGGGGCATTACCCTTCGAGCCCGCCACATCCCGGGTCACCTGAACGTGGTCGCAGACGCCCTGTCCCGCCGTGGACAGCTTTGACACACGGAGTAGTCCCTGCGCCCCATCTTTTGCCTGATCTGCTCGCGATGGGAGACGCCGCTAGTTGACCTGTTTGCCACCAGATGGAACAACCAGCTTTTGCTTTTTGTCTCTCCAGTCCCGGACCCTCTCGCCTGGGTGGTGGACGTGCTTTCCATTCCTTGGGACGGGTTGATTGCTTATGCCTACCCCCCGTCAGTTCTGGTGCCGAAGATCCTGCGGAAGCTTCAGGGATGCTCCGCGGTTCTCCAGCTGGTAGCCCCCTTCAGCTGGGCCAAGAGCTGGACCATGGACCTGCTCGCCTTAGCAACGGATCCGCCCCTGGAGCTCCCCACCCCTCCATCAATGCTCAAGCAGCCCCGGCAGGCCCTCTTCCACCTGTGCCCGGAACACCTCCTATTACACACCTGGAGGTTGTCCGGCAAGCCCTCACCGCTAGATGTTTCTCAGATGCGGCAGTGGCGGCGATCGCAGCAGCCCGCAGGCTGTCTATCAGGAAGGTCTATGAAGGCAAATGGAGGGTCTTCCAGTCGTTGTGCGCTGCTCAGCGGCTCCCCACCACGAATTTAACTATCCCCCAACTGGCGGAATTCTTCCTCTGGCTCTTCGACGACCAAGGCTTAACACCTATTACCGTCAAGGGTTACTGCGCCATGATCGCAGACACTTACCGCCACCTGGGCCTCCCGGATCCGGGCGCATGCAAAGACCTTTCAGACCTTTTGGCTCATTTTTAACTCCGGCGTCCAGTCTCCCGTTCTTTCACACCTCGGTGGGACCTCGCCTGGGTGATGATGTGGCTAAATTCGGGCCTCTGTGAACCACTACCCCATGCACGGTTCTCCGACTTGACCCGGAAAATGTGTTTTCCCCCGGCCCTCGCCACAACGTCCCGCGTGAGTGAGCTTCATGCGCTCTCGGTTCGCCCCGCGTGTCTGCAGTTTCGAGCCGATGGCTCGGCGCAGCTACTCACCAACCTGTCCTTTTTGGCCAAGAACCGGCCTCCCTCAGCTGCGCCCCAGATGCTGACCTATGGCCGCTCAGAGGGACGGACCTTTCCTGCGGGTCGCGTCAACAGGACCCAGTCCGGGCACTTAAGATCTACCTGCGTCGCTCAAAGCCCGCCGTCTTGGGCGTACCCGCCTCTTCCTACCACTTTCACCAGGCCCAGACAGTTTCGTCCTGGCTACGGTGGGGTATTCGTTTGGCCTACCAAGACCTCTCCCCGGACGGCTATAGACAGTTACAGATCCGGGCGCATGACCTCCGAGCAGTGGCCACCGGCGCGGCTTTTGACTGCAACTGCTCGGTTAAAGACATAGGTGGTAGGCTGGTGTGCAGACTTTACCTCCGCCCGCTTCTACCTCCGCGACCTATCCGGCCAGCGTGACTCCCTGGCCATGGGGGGCGACATCTCCGCGGCCCAGCACTCCCTCCACGCGCCCCAGGCGCCATAGGCACGTCTTAACTGAAATCGTCGGGAGTGCTCCCTTGTGGGCCGGCGGAGGATGTTAGAGTACAGGGGGTTGGGTTTCGGCACCCTCCTCCTCTTCGCTATTCTTCCATACAGTAATGCTATCGGTAATGTATTTTGAAAAAAACAAATGAATTTTTTTTTTCTAAAATGTATTTTTTTGAAAAATACTTGCCGATGGCATTACTTGGATGGCCCTCCCTCCTGTCCCGCTTGCCTCTTTGGCTAAATGTGAAACTGGCGGGCTTTTGCCCTACACGTGACCGGATCTCCGGTGTCTCCTCCCCAGTTGTGTAGGGGACACAACTTTGGGCTGAAATTGTTAGGCTATAGAGTGTATTCCATATCGGTAAGTATTTTTCAAAAAAATACATTTTAGAAAAAAAAAAATTCATTTTTCTCTAAAATGTATTTTTTCGAAAAATACTTACCGATGACATTACTCGGAGGACCCTCCCACCTGCCCCGCTTGCCGCTGGTAAGCTAAGCATTCCGACTGGCGTGTCACCACGTTGCACAGAACCGGATGGGCAGGAACCAGAAGCTACTCACGACCCTGGTTACAGTGCCCTGAGTTGCCTCCCTGGTTGTGTAGGAACGCAACAGGTTCGTAGGCTAAAATTGGTTAAGCTAGTAGACACTTCCATACAGTGATGTCATCGGTAAGTATTTTTCGAAAAAATACATTTTAGAGAAAAATTCATTTTATGAGCTGGTCTGATTTTGGATCTTGCGGCCTGGGGCTGTAAGGTGAATAATGACGGACCAGTACTTATATGGATAGTGTAGGGCAGAAGGGGCCATATCAGACTACAGCATTGCCTGCTTTACGTGACCACCCTTATGAGAGATTACCTTCTATTAACATATTGCCTACTAAGTAACATTTTGGTATTATGTACTGTGCCACTAAGTAATTTTGTTAAGAGAAAGAGGCATTCAGCACTAAAAAAAAAAAAGACCAAAGATACGCACTGCAGGCAAAGAACCGTGGCTGTGCGAATCCCTCGCTGCCAATAGTGTTCATGGGGAAGTATTCTTGCGGCTGATGAAGGTAAAGAGTTACAGACCATCATTTTGGTGGTTGTAGTAACATAAAAGATGGTCTTTAACAACTGGTGGCACATTTTGCCCTTCAAGACTTCTCTTGAGAGCGCAAATACGGTTTAAGACCACTTAAGACCACTTCTTCGTGCAAAATAGGTGGTTGCTCATAACAGGTTCTGCTGTAGTAAGTAATAGTGTACTGACAAGCAAAAGAAATGCAACATTTTTGGAATCATCGGAAACACTTTAGTGTTTCCGATGATTCCAAAAATGTCGCATTTCTTTTGCTCATCTGTATGTTATAGGTGTGTTTGTTCAACAGAGTGTAGGCAGTGAGGAGACATTCAGGATCCAAGTGGAGGGGTTTAACAAGAAACTCCCGCAGGCCACTAAGGTGGAGAGAATCGAGGTGTGTGACATGGAGCTGTGTGCAATTTGTCCATTGCTGTTGAACTTGATTGCCTTTGCTGTTGAAATTTGTAGTAAATTTCTCGCATCCCAGAAAATTACAACAAATTTGTAAGCTTATTCAAATAGACCTTAGAAATTAAGATAAAAATTTGCAAGAGTTGTTTCAAGAATATTTACAATTTATGTAACATATTTGCATTCTTCAAACAATTATTTTGTTATTGAGGGAACCATTGCATACCTGAGGGATAATCAAAGGATGCAAACAAACAAAACTCCCAAACCAGATAGGTGAGGCTAGCGCTGGCAGAATTGTACAAACCAAGGGGAATCACACAGCGCTGGACAGATCTAACTGTTGTCTGTCCAGCGCTGTGTGATTCCCTTTGGTTTGTACAATTCTGCCAGCGCTAGCCTCACCTATCTGGTTTGTGAGTATCTATAACTCGAGGCAAATTTGTATCGTTACATTGTTGTGTAATGTTCTGTGCATCTACTTTGGGATTTCAGGGTATTTACCCGACCACATATAGTAATGCACCTTCGTGTTTGTGTATGTATGTTTCTCCTGCCTCCTTCCTAAGTTCCGGAGAAAGACATGGGTTATATAAGAGACCTGATGCATTCTTTTTGAGAATGCAAATGATAGTCTTAGTCTATACCTGCGTATTTTTCTGTGGGCTGGCGATTGGGTGCCTGATAGGCGGGGGAGAGGAGGGGAGGGAGGGGGGGGGGGGGCAGGGGATCTAACTGTTGTCTGTCCAGCGCTGTGTGATTCCCCTTGGTTTGTACAAACAAAACTCCAATTAGGCATGTATGTAAACAATACTGGGGTATATTCATTAGAAAATTTGTATGAAAGAAAGAAACACACTTTGAAAGGACAAGTACAACACAGTTTTCTTGTACTTGTCTTTTCTAAGGGTGTTTTTTGTTTTGCTATATTTGGCACATCTGGCAGTCACCTTTTTGGTCTGGATAATATTGTGTGTAATTTTTAATTTTCAGGCATTACTTGGTTCCAGTTTGAAGTTTGATGGCAAGGTGAATCTGAAGCAGCCAGACCACAGTTTTCACCTGTTGGAGTATTACGGCCATGAGGGCACTCGGCCACCTGACCAACCTTACTGGATCTACTTTGGCCGATGGGTGAGTCTCATACTGCATGCATATGAACATATGCACAAACATATGAACCACATATATACGAACTCCCCACTAAAGTTATGCAACAATATTACCAAAGTCAGCACTCCTAATACAAACAATTTAACCTTTTGCGTGTCGGCAGCAACAAAAACCGCTACCGACATGCAAAGAGTTAAAGAAGATCATAGCCCACTACAGTTACTCAAGAGACGACTATACATGTATAAATTGTTCCACAGCATAAACATTTGCAGAAAGCTCGGCTTTAGGAAAAATGTTCAAATGTTATAGTTACATGGGGAACTCTACACGGTTACTCTCATATCTTGTTGTCGTGAGTCAGGGGTTGTGTAAACTATATGCTGATTTGTTTTTCAGGTAGCTGATGGGCAGAGAGACAAAATCAGAGAATTCCACCTCCAGAAACGTCACTTTATTGGTAAAATGTGTGCCAAATTAGGTGTTCACATTTTTTAATAGAATAATAATAATATAACTGTCTATGATCATATAATTATAAATGTGTTTAACTAAGTTCTATAAATTCATTCATGAACTGAACCCAACATGCATGGCCACATGAAACATCAGCATTCACCCGCACTCAGAACACAAACACAGCACATTCATATGGTGTCAAGCTTGAATTTGAAATTTACACGGTGTTATGAAACTTGTACCAAAGAAAGTGGGGCCAAAATCAAGGAAAATATCCTCGCCATTTTCTCTGAATAGACAGTTTTGCCTTAACCCCTTTACCACCAAGGAAAGGTGAACACTATCCAACTGCAAGAGGCATAGATCCTCATGAGCCCCAGCAGTTGCGAGGACACATGAGGATCTATGCCTCTTGCTGAGACCAGTTCGAATCCATGTTTCTTGGACGGTTGTGGCTTTTGGTCGATGAAAGAACAAAGATTTCAGAAACAAGATGTAATTCCACTGGCAGGGAAGGGGTTAATTTGATACTATACAAATTTGTGACCTGTTCCCATGAAAGGGACCTTAAGTCGCTTTTGGCCGAATGGAGCTACAGGCCGAAAAGAGTGCAGGGGGTCATCTTGGGTCAGTTCGAGTGATCAACTTTAAATGCATGTTTCTCGCTTAATAACAGGTCTACAACAATAGTTTTTGCATCAAATTAATTTGTATTGCTAGTAGATTGTAATGGTGTAAATATCTCAAAACTCAAAATTTCCGACTTATGGTCCCTTTCGTGGGAACAGGTCACATTTTATGTTAATTGTGCTTTTTGTTATTCTTTGGTATTATTTCCCGTGTTCAGGCAACACAAGTATGGACGCGGGTCTGTCACTGATTATGGCCAATCTGGGCTGTGTGGACAAAAATCACCTGGTTTTTGACCCGTTTGTGGGCACAGGAAGCCTTCTGGTGGCGTGTGCACATCACGGAGCGTATGTTATGGGCACAGACATCGACTACATGCTTCTGCACGCCAAAGGTACCAGTTTTTTAATCCCCTTATGCAGGCTGCCACCGATTTGTGTATATATGCACAAAATTAAATCAGTTTAACTGTGACTCATTACGTTTAGAATAATCATCGGCTTGGATTGTCTGTGATGTGCTTCGCACATGGAGCCCTGCCACATTGCAGTCAAGAAATCCATGGGCTATTATTGTACATGGGAAATGCCAGATTAGTTTGGACCAAAGATGATTTAGCAATACCTTTGAATTATCATAGTCCATCTAACTTTCTGATAAAAGAAAATTTCTTTTTCTAAATTTAACCCATTACATTATGAGGCAGATTTTTGTTTAAATTGCTTATCGTCCTAGGAAGGCTGTATTACAGATTAGGAGATAGATCAACCATTTTAGTTCAAGGGTGGTGCCAGAATAACTTGGCACCTTTCGGTGCCAAGCTATTCTGGCACCACCCTTGAACTATCAAAGTCAAATTAATTTTAAGCAGTAGTGTATCAGGATGAAAAGGGTTAAATACATTTAAAACTGTTTTTGCAGCCCGTCCAAGTCGACACAATCAGAAAAAACGTGAGAAAGATGAGAGTATTCAAGCAAATCTTCGACAGTATGGACTGGAGTCGCAATACTTGGATGTCCTAGTGGCTGACGCCTCTCAGCACACATTGTGGAGGTCACAGCCAATGTTTGATGCCATCATCACAGATCGTACGTTGACTGATTAATTTTATTGCTCATTAGTATTAATTTGTCAGTGTTTTCCTTGTGTATTCAAATACAGCTTCAAAAAGCTCTACTGACAGCCAAAGAGTTAAATCTGATTTTTTTTTTATATTGGACCTTATTATAAGTTGACTGTATGATTTTGCTGCTGGCAAAGGCTGCCGCCATATTAGTTCAGTTCTGTCAAAAAACTGAAACTACAGCACACTGTGGATATAGTATTCTTATGTGGGATTATCCATGGTAATCTGCAAGCATAGCAACTTCCATTCTCTGGAAACACTGTGTGTATTTTGCAGCACCATACGGAATCCGTGAACCAACGCTGAGGATTGGCTCTGATAATCCAGATGTCACTATTCCAGAAGACTGGTGAGCGCGTGGTGTAACTTCTGCTCTTTCATCACTTTGTGTGGGACTAGGTGGTCTGTGATAGCTCATAGGTGGTGTTGGATTGCAATATCCAGACATAGGGCTAGATAATGTGCTAGTGTGTGCAATGTGTGATTGATGCAAAGACAAAGCACTCAGTTTTTGCACGCTTAACACGTATGATGTCCCTCAATCTGGTTTTCCTCAATCTGAACACGTATGATATCCCTCAATCTGGGTTCCTCAATCTGAGGAACCCAGTGGAGCTGATCTCCACCAGCAAGAGGTGATGTGAAGTGATATGATACATAACCCCATCACCGCCTGTGGATGCAAAATTATATCTTTTTAAAAGAGCAGCAAATACAGCATGCAGCAAATAATCCCATCGATCCAAGGATCATGGATGTAAATATGGTCAGCAAGAGGCAAAGAACCTCATGAGCCCCCGCAGATGCCTCTTGCAGTTGGGTGGTATTTGCATTTTTTCCAGCATGGCAGGTGTTAATTTGTAGATCATCCAGCCTAATCCAGCATCTAGAGACATAGTTTTTCACGAATGCCTGCGGCTGCATGAACTCGTGAGAATTAGTGGCTCTGGCTGATGGATCTGGCTTTGGATCTGGCCTTGCATCTATTCTTTGACCTGATAATCGTTTTCAATTAAACCCTTACTTGCATTTTTTTAACCCTTTGACTGTCAGTAGCTATTTTTGTAAAAGTGATCCCTGCAGGAATTAGCTCAACAAATGGTGCTGTTCACAGTCACAGGTTAGAATACTTCTCAAATTTCCAGAAACTGGAAGGTCTTTGATATAATATTTTGCTGTTGGAGGAAAATTATTGAGATATTGGTAAATAGGATATCCTACTTTGTAGTAAGCAAACGTTGAAGTTGCATGTTGTTTTTTGCAGTAAAGATAACCATCACCCCCAGAGTGTGCGCTACCACCTGTCAGACATTTTCCTTGATCTCTTGAACTTCGCAGCACGCTTCCTGAAACCACGTGGCAGGCTTGTGTACTGGCTACCTGTCTTCCGACCAGAGTGAGTGATGTTGTTGTTGATGGTGATGATGATGGTGGTGGTGTTGTGGATGATGGTAGTGGTGTTTGTTGTGTTGGTTGGTTGGGTCCACAGGTGGGTGTACATTGCTGAACGTCATGACGACAACATTGATTACCGCAACTCAGGATGTGCATGAGCTGCATGTGAAAAAAAACAAAAAAAAACAACAGGCAGAACATTGAAATATGTTGCCAAAATTGAAACATGTTGCCTGTCACTGTCAGAAAAAAAAAACAAAAAAAAACCCCAACTGATCATGATCCGAAAGCAAGAGGCACTGATCCTCATGCGCCCCCGCAAGTGCGGGGGCTCATGAGTATCTGTGCCTTCTGCTGGATCTAATCTGGATCTTTGTTTTTTCTATTAGGCAAAAGTTTATGAACTTTAAGTCTGTGGTGGTTTATGTTCATGGCTGATGACATTGAAGGGGTTAACCCATATACTGAGGCTAAAAGCTTCAAATTTGTACACTGCCATATGCAAACTACATTAATATGGTACTTGCAGACAAAGATATAGACCAATGGCTTTAGTTTAAGGGTGGTGCCAGATTAGCTTGGTGCCTAGAGACGCCAAGCTATTCTGGCACTACCCTTGAACTATTTTAGTCAAACTTATTTCACACACTGGTGTATTCCGAATGATAAGGATTAAAAGACAGGCCAGTATTTGACATTTGCAGCTATTCAGAGGCCAACATACCTCAGCACCCATGCCTGAAGATGGTGGCGAACTGCGAGCAACCCCTGAACACAACTATATCTCGTCGTCTTATCACCATGGAGAAAGTGGCCGAGCATCAGGTAATGTCATGGGAGGACAGTCTTCTGTCCTGTAGATTGGTTCCATTTTTGGGTTCACGTCTTCATGTGTCTGTTTGTGGCAAACTTGATTGTTGGCATTTTCTCGGAGACTGTTAAAGCCACAGACTTAAGCTTGGCCCATGGATACTTTGTAGTGAAACCTTTCAAAGCATACTGATTTCAGTAACTTGAACTTGTTTTCTTTTTTGTTTATTAAAAAAAGGAAACTTTTGTATAGAAGCGTGTATTTCATTTCCTGATTCTACTAGTGTATATTAGTAAGAGAGATGCCTTGTGGAATAGGTTGTATCTTTTTATACACTTAAATGTTGACAGTATTATTATTTTTTTTTTAGTCATGTAACCCTTTGCCTGTCAGGAACGTTTTTTTTTTGTCAAGGCGATTCCTGCAGGAATCACTTTGACATGGCTCAGGCAGGCTATTTCCACCTCCGTCGCATCAGTCAGATCAGAAAATACCTCACCACCGAAGCTGCCACCAAACTTGCTGTCTCTCTCATCCTAGTATCTCGCATCAACTATTGCAACTCTCTCCTTTCCGGACTCCCTTACTCCACCACTTTCACTCTCCAGCGCGTCCAGAACAATGCTGCCCACCTCATCCTCAGAAAGAAGAAATCCGACCACATCACTCCCCTGCTCAAACTCTTTCACTGGCTCCCCATCCCCCAATGCATCCAATACAAGATTCTGTCTCTCTGCTACAAATTCCTTAACAACTACGCTCCTGCCTATCTCTCCAACTTACTTCACCCCTACACTCCTTCCCGCTCCCTCCACTCTGCCTCCGACCCTCTCTGCTTCCACATCCCCCGCACCAAACTCAGTACTTTCGGATCCCGCTCCTTCTCCGTCTACGGTCCATCCACCTGGAACACTCTCCCACTCTCTCTCCGTCAGAAACACTCTCTCTCCTCCTTCCAGTCTGCCCTCAAAACCCACCTCTTTCAACAGTTCTAGCACTATAACATCACCACACTCCCCACCCCAAACTGACTGTCGTAATATATTTGTGGTACGTGAGTCATTGTCAAAAGCGTGCGCGAGTTGTGAGTGCGTGCTTAGAATTATAATTATTAGAAGATAAGCGCATTATAAATACCGTATTTATTATTATTATTATTAAAATGCTGCTAACAGCCAAAGGGTTAAAATGTTGACTTAATTATATTTGTCTTTTTTGTATTCTGGGTACTTTAGGAACATTTGGACAAGGTGGGAGCTACTGTGATGGTGGATCATTATGAGGACAAGTCATTCCGTGAACGCTACTTCAAAGCAAATCGAACAATCCTAGCAGAGAGGCAGGCTGGCAAAAACTCTTGACCCACCTCTTGTGGCTTGAATGTTTTACCCACTCACCTTTTAAAGGGGACTCAAAGTCAACACAGCTAAGATATGGGACAAAATGGCAGAATTTACTTCATAAGTGCTGTTTTGCAATATCCTGTTGTGGCAGAACAAATACTCAGGTTTAAAAAACAATTCTGGGGATTCTGGTTGTTTTTGACTGCAAAGTAAGTCTTTAGGTTGTTTTCACTTCTAGTCCCCTTTAACCTTCTTGTGCACAGGGTCACCAGTGCAAGGGAGGTTTAGGCCAAGTTTGGAGGTGTTTTCTGATGACTGCATACCATTTGCACAAGATGGAGTGATCATGATAGTCGGCGCCAAGCTTATCAGTCCTACCCTTGAACCATCATGGCTGAAGTTTCTGCCATAGTGGATCAAAGCTGACTGTGTTGGCAGCAGTTTTCTGTGTGGATGGCTTGGACAGCTCATGGAAATCACCTCGAAGAGATTCCGTACTGTAGAACTTGTTTTGAATAACCACCCTTATGAGAAATCGCCTGTCATCAAAGACCATCATTAAGGTGGCAGTAGCCACCCAAATGATGGTCTTTAATGACAGGTGACACTCCTTGCCCATCAAGACTTCTCTTGAGAGAGCACCTGTCTTTGTTTCCTCAAAATACATTACCGATGACATGACTATATGGAAGTGTCTACTACTTAAACTCAATTTTAGTCTAAGAACCTGTTGTGCTACGACACAACCCGGGAGGCACTCGGGGAACCCCTAGAGGGGCCGAGAGTTGTCTCCCGTTACCGCCCATCCGGTTCCGAGTCACGAGGTGACCAACCAGTCATGCTACTTAGCTCACGCTGTGCAGACGTGTTGCGGTTAGCCTACAGACTTTGACCTTGCTTGGTGTGACCGGTTTGCCGGTCTTCTCGTTGGACTTTGCTTTCGCCGACCCTGCCTGCGCCCTGTGTGGGTCTGCTTGTTCAATGAGCATTCGGCTACTTCCTTCTCCTGTGCCTTGGGTTGCCTAGACTTCTCGGCGCTGACTTGCTGGGACGCCGCCCGCTTTCGCGCGCTGAGGGTGATATGGAGGTTCCTTCCCCTGTCCCCGCGCTGGCGGAGAGGTAAGGTAGCTGTGTTAGCCCTCGGCCGGCTCCCGGGCTGGGCACCGGTTCGAGCAGAGGCACTTCATTCTTCGTTGTCGCTGTTTCTTTTCGTGCCAAACGCTCGACTTTGCTTGGCGGGGCCCCACGTGCCCGCGCCTGCTCACCTTTCAGGCTGATCATCGAATACTCGCCTTAGCTTGGCGGGGTCCCACATGCCCGCACCCTCTCGCATTCTTGTTGACAGGTGTTGCAGTACCAGGCGCTTACCTGCATGCTTGTGTCTTGTTGTGCTGTGATGCGTCGAATGCTCGCCTTAGCTTGGCGGGGCCCCACATGCCCGCGCCCACTAGCTTTCACGTTGATAGGTGTTGCAGGACCAGACGCTTGCTTGCATTCGTGTACCTTTTTTGTGCCATTATGTTTCGAAGGCTCGCCTTAGCTGGGCGGGGTCTCACAGGCCCTCACCCGCGTGCCTCCATGTGTGATGTGTGTTGCAGTTGCCAGGTGCTGACCTGCACGCAGTGCAGTGGGTTTCAGTGGCCGTCGGACAACCACAAGGTCTGTCTCCCCTGCGCCGGATGCGCCTCCGACTGCGCTTGCGACGCCTGCTCCACCTGGCCTGAGCTGTGCTGGTCGCAGTTATGGAGCTTTTACAGACGCGAGCGCCCGGCACCAGTGTGTGATCCTTCCCCAGTCTAGGTGCCATCCTCCGTGCCTGGGGCAGTGACCGCACGAGACCAATCCAACCTTGTGGAACGGACGCCACGCCGGACGCGTGAGCCTAGCGCTACTAGCAAGACTGCTCTCAACACGATCGCTTCCAGGAGGGAGCCCACCCGGACAAAGCCCGCTGGTTCCTGAGCGGAGCCTACTTGCTGGCAGAGAGCCCGCCTCACTGAGCCTGGCTCGGAGAGACGTGCCACGCGCCGTCCCATGTCCGCTGTCAGTTCTCGCTCGTCTCCCATTTGGAAAGCCCACTGACTCTTACGGGGAGTCGATTCGTCAGCAGAGAGCCCGCCTCATTGAGCCCGACTCGGAGAGACCTCTATCCACGCGTCCGAGGACTTCGGGCAGTTCAGAGCCCTCCCGCTTCTCCAGCTCCTCCAGACGCTTGCGCACACCCGTTGCCGAGCGCAGGAAGGACCACGTTGCGCTGTCCACTATCAGTCCTACTTGTCGCTACTTGGTACGCTCGCTGACGCTTACGGGGAGTCGTTAGCTGGCAGAGAACCCGCCTCACGGAGCCCGGCTCGCAGAGACCAGTGCCAAGAGAGAAGAGCGTGACCACACCGCCCTTGGGGATGCACGCCGTGCCAGACACAGGAGCCCAGCGCTCCAACGCGACTCTGCCCGGAGGGAGCCCGCCCGGACAAAGCTCACTGGTTCTTACGGGGAGCCATATAGCCGGCAGAGCGCCTGCCTGAGCCCGGCCTCCTGGGACGCGCCACGCGCCGTCCTGTGTCCACTGTCAGTCCTTGTTGTCTCTACTCGGAAAGCTCGCTGACTCTTACCGGGAGTCGTTAGCCAGCAGAGAGCCCGCCTCACTGAGCCCGGTTCGCAGAGACCAGTGTCCGCTCGTTCGAGGACTTCGGGCAGTTCGGAGCCCTCCCACTCCTCCAGCAGCTCCAGATGCTCGCGCTCACCCCTGGACGAGCTTAAAATGGACCACGGTGCGCGTCACTCCAGCAGACGCAGAAACCAAGTGTCGCGCTTCGGTTCCGCGGCTGTCTCCACGTTCGTCTTGTTCTGCTCACCTCACCGCCGCGTCGCCTGGCGCCTTCGGTGCTGGAGGAGGAGCTCTCAAAGAAACAAGATGGTCCTGCTGCCCCCACCGGTGCTTCGTGCAGAGCTGCCTCGTCTTGCGCGGACAATTGAGCCCAATAGCAGCTGACGGGATTCGCCATCCCGCACAGCACCAAGAGCTCAAGATTACTCTTCGCTTGTCAGAAGGGAATTAGGCCAGGCAGGGGTTCGCCACCCTATGTTAGTAAGGCCTCGGAGAGCTCGGCCCCCCTGCAGGGATTGTGTTGGGTCGCACAGGAGCTCTCCTGGCAATAACAGGACCCAGGCAGCAGAAGCGGGGATAGGATTTCAAGACGCCAACGTGATAAGCCACATGGTAAGTTTTCAGGGTCCAGAGATAGACAGGGGCGCCACAGGCAATCCACTGGCGACGATAGCCTCCTTCGGGAGAGGGCCAGTGTGGTCAGTTCGAGGAGCCTTCGATGGAGAGGTCTATTAGTCGATGGAACCCTGAAGCACAGACTTACCAAGGGTTCGAGCTTCGCGATCATAGGAATGGTCACAGCGTGTGGAGTCTACATGTGGCAGGGACCGTGATCTTGTTGACGTCTCGTCTCCTCACTCTTTACCGTCGGATCGGAGGACTAGTCCAAGTGTCTCGCGCCAACGGACTTCGCCACGACAATGGACTTCAGAGTTTCCGGCTAGGTGTAGCAGTTCCTCGGACCGGTTGGGCAGCCGCCGCTCTACACGGCGGTTTCTCTCTGTGGGCTTTGGCCCACTTAGTTTCAACAGCTATGCGTGTGTGCTAGCTATATATAGCTAACCTGCCATTTGCCAGTGCGCGCAATGAAGCTGTGGCAGAAATTATTTCCAGCAGTGTGCGCGTGTGCTGAACTTTAGCCTCTTATGGGAAAGGTTACAGCGCATTTGCTGGTCTTACCACGTGTTTAATTCGCTTCCAGTGTAAGTGCAGGAAATGAAATTATAACCTTGATAAAGGCAGATCATTTGCCTTCAAGGTGAGAAAGATATTTGCGCTGTGAAAACCTGAGAAACTGGCTAAACGTTTACTTGTTTGCAAGAGGTATCTGTTTTTGTTTCTTTGTTCCTATTGCGCTGCGGGCTTTGACCCACTTAGTTTCAACAGCTACATGTGTGTGCGAGCGAGCTGTGGCAGAAATTGTTTGCAATAGCTACGTTGCCGTTTCCAGCAGTGTGCACGTGTGCAAAACTTGAGCCTCTGTGGGAAAAGGTTACATAACAAATGCTGGTCTTACCAAGTGTTTAATTCGCTTTCAGTGTAAGTGCACGAAATGAAATTATAAGCTTGATAAAGGCAGACCATTTGCCTTTAAGATGAGAAAGATATCTGTGCTGTGAAAACCTGAGAAACTGGCTAAACCTTTACTTGTTTGCAAGAGGTATCCGTTTTTGCTTCTTTGTTGCTACTGCAGCGCTTGCAGCCACCTGGAGTCTGGCAATGCGCTGGTCTTACCAAGTATTTTATTCACTTCCAGTGTAAGTGCAGGAAATGAAATTATAACCTTGATAAAGGCAGACCATTTGCCTTTAAGGTGAGAAAGATGTTAGTGCTGTAAAAACCTGGAAAATTGGCTAAATCTTTAGTTGTTCGCAAGAGGTATCCGTTTTTGCTTCTTTGTTGCTACTACGGCGCTTGCAGCCACCTGGAGTCTGGCGATGCCTGCGCTAGGCAGATCAGGTTACCGCTATCGGCAAACTAAGTGGACTAGGGGAAACTGCCGTGTCTACTTGGGAGACGCAGGTTCGACGACACCGGGACGGCGCATGGCGGTTCTGTTCTTGTGTTGATGTCTCATCTTCCCTCTCCTCTTCGCCGGCCGGCGGACAAGTTCGAGCGTGGCGCGGCACGGACCTCGTCTAGACACCGGGCTTCAGGACTCCAGCTAGGAGCATCAGACCTTGGGACCAGCCTGGCAGGAATCGCGCGACCGCAGGCGCGGTACGATGTCAGCACCGGGCTCTCGGACTTCCTTGGACGGAGGCATCTTCACAGGGACACCGACGCAGCCACCGGCGAACCGCACCAGATTGTTGAGTCGTTGGCAGGGCTGGCGCTTTTGTGGAGACGCAGCTTTGACTTCAGCGGCGGGACCACTTGATGGCGACCGAAGGATGGAGACGGTGTCCCATGGACACCGAGATGACCACATCTCAGCACACAGCGAAGGATGCGGAGGCGCGCAGTCTGACAAGGATACTGACGCGACCGCACAGGTAAACCGCAGCAGATCGCCGGACGGACGGACGGACGGGGACCGCCCTTACGCGGAGCGAAGTGGTGGATATACTCCCACTCGGATCGTCTTTACGCCCTCCCGCAACAGCAGCACCTCTGGCGGCGTTGGCGTCCGTCCTCCGGAGACTTGGCTGTCCCGGCGCCCGTGACTCGGATGCTTCATCCCCTTCTGCGGTCTTGGATGGACTCTTGTCCCCCTCTTCGGGATTCCCCCTTGCCTCTCCTCCCCCTCAGCTTCCCTTGCGTGGATGCTAGTCTCGCCGGGTGGGGGGCCTCACCTGTTACCGTGGTTCTTCACGACGCCCGGCCCTGGCCTCCAGAGCTGGCGGACAGACACGTCAACTGGTTGAAGCTGCAAGCCGCCTGGCATGCCCTCATCACGTGGGAAGCAAACCTCCGGCGCCAGGAGCGGCACGTCCTCTTGGACAACGCGACGGTGGTTCCTACTTTCGGAAGCAGGGCGGTACACGCTCACCCGACCGGCGCATGCTCTGCTACCGTCTGATGCGCTGGTGCGAGGACCGCAATTTCCCCCCGAGCTCGACACATCCTCTGCCTTCTGACCGTCTTGGTCGACGCACGGAGTGGACGCTACACAGGGACATTGTACAGATGATCTGCACTCACTGAGAGACGCCTAAGATCGACCTATTCGCCACGAGGTGGATTCACCAGCTTCCCCTCTTCGTCCCCCCCCATTTCAGACCCCCTTGCCTGGGCAGTCGACACGCTCTCCTTCCAGCCTCGCCATGGGACCCCCCCCTGCTGCTACCCACGCTGTGCACGTTGCTCAGCAGCCCCCCCCAGCCGCTGTTCCACCTGTGCCCGGAACGTCTCCTCCTTCACGCCTGGAGTTTTGTGCGGCAAGCCCTCGCCACCAGAGGCTTCTCGAGTACAGCAGTGGAGGCGTTTGCTACAGCCCACAGACCCTCGATCAGACGCGTCTACGAGGGAAGATGGCGAGTACTGTGCTCCTGGTGCATTGACCAGCGCCTCTCCCCACCGATCTGACGAAACCCCATCTAGTGGACTTCTTCCTCTGGCTCTTCGGAGAACAAGGGTTAGCCCCTATCACCATCAGGGGGTATCTGTCCTTGTTTGCCGACACCTACTGGCAGCTCGTCCGCCCGGACCCTGGCGCCTGCAAAGACATCGCCGACCTTAGGACTCACTTTGGCCTGCAGCGTACAGTGCCCCGCTCGCTCTTCCTTGCTAGGACCTTGCCAGGGGACTGACGTGGCTTCACGCTGCCAGATGCGAACTGCTGCCCTTGGCCCGCTTTGCGGTGGTGACTCGTAAGACATGCTTCCTGTTGGCCCTTGCCACGGCAGCCCGAGTAAGCGAGCTACACGCACTGTCAGCGGCCCTGCCTGCCTGCAGTTCAGAACGGATGGTTCCGTGCAGCTACTCATGGACCCTGCCTGCCTTGCCCAGACTAGGTCTCCTGTGGCCACCCCCCAGGTGTTCACCTTCCGGCTGCTGAGAGATATGACCTTCCCCGAGAGACCAGGCAACAAGTTCCCATGCGCGCCCTACGCGTTTGCCGGCGCTGACCCAAAGCCGTCCGGAGGGGACGCTCACTCCTCTTTCTGCCGTTGAACCCCCGCACTATTGCATACAGCCCAGACGTTATCTTCCTGGCTATGCTGGGTCTTATGGTCCGCCTAACGGGACGTCTCCCCGGAGGGAGCAAAGAGGCTGAAGATACGAGCCTCGGCCATGAGCGTCGCTTTCGACTGGAGCGGCGCTGTCAAGGACATCGGGGTGGCTGTGGGCTGGCAGGCAGGATCGGCCGCTTATACCTCCAGGATCGGGCAGGCCAGTGAGACAATCTCGTACTGGTGGGACACATCACCGCAATGCAACACTCCCTCCCGGCGTCACAGGCGGCGTAGGTGCACACTTAGCTAAAATTGTCGGGAGTTTGCAGCGGGGAGGATGGCTCTAACTTAACCCTTCTGCGGCGGTGTTTGGGCGCGGCACCCTCCTACGTATCGCAATTCTTCCATATAGTCATGTCATCGGTAATGTATTTTGAGGAAACAAATGAATTTTTCCTCTAAAATGTATTTTTTCGAAAAATACTTGCCAATGACATGACTCGGACGACCCTCCCACCTGCCCCGCTTGCCGCTGGTGAGCTAAGTATTCCGACTGGTTGGTCACCTCGTGACTCGGAACCAGATGGGCAGTAACGGGAGACAACTCTCGGCCCCTCTAGGGGTTCCCCAATTGCCTCCCGGGTTGTGTCGTAGCACAACAGGTTCTTAGGCTAAAATTGAGTAAGTAATAGTCACTTCCATATAGTCATGTCATCGGTAAGTATTTTTCGAAAAAATACATTTTAGAGGAAAAATTCATTTTAAGACCATTTTTTTTTCTAGCCAAAAAAGTGGTTGCTTGAAAAAAACAAAGCCCGTGGTTAGCGTGTGTACCCAATAATGTGTTGTGTATAAATCAGTGTTTTTGAGGGGACAGCCTGTGGTCTGTCGGTGTAGGCATCTGCCACAAACATGAAGAGTTCTGGCTTTGTCATTTTTATGCCAAATTTTCCACCTCTCCGAATCTGCAACAGTGCCAGACAAGTTGGCAGAGATGGGTGGATTATGGTATCTGAAGGTTATTGCTTGGTTGGTTTGTCACCAGTACAGTTTCTCAGCAAATTATGTACATTCATGAACATGCTGAGATTTTGAGAGAGAGTGTGTGTGTGCGTGTGCTTGTGTATGCGCATTATTCTGTGCAGCTTATGTTTGAACCAAAACAGTTTCAGTGTTTATTGTTTGTAATGCAGGTTCTTAGCCCATTACATCCTGAGGCTATTTAAAAAAAATGTGCTTATTCAAGTTATTGTCCTATGAAAGCACCATGACAGATTAGGAGATAGAGAAACCGTTTTAGTTCAAGGGTGGTGCCAGAATTGCTTGGCGCCTCAGGCGTCAAGCTGTTCTGTCACTGCCCTTGAACTATCATAGTCTAATTTATTTGAAGCAGTGGGTGTATCAGGATGAAAAGGGTTAACAAGTGTTATTCCTAAATCAGAATCAGGTAAAAGACATGTTGAGCCCCAATGAGACAAGTTGCTCCCCTTTATAGTAAGGGCTAAAGGGACCATTTGACTGGATCAGTCCTGATCACTGCATCCTTGTATCCGTCGTACTGTTCTTACCAGATAAGTAACTCACACTGTGGATATCAATTAGAAAAGAACCCAGTGGAGAAAGATGAAACATGCTTAGAAAAGACAGTTACAACACGATTGTGTTGTAACTGTCTTTCCTTAAGCGTGTTTCTTTCTTCGTTTGGTTCTTCTCTATGTTTAACACGCTTGGCATTCACCTTTTTAGTCTGGATTTTGGATATCGATGAGGCAGCCCCATGTGAGCAAGAGGTATATTCTTATCAGCTGCAGGGCCTCGTGAGAATATATATGCTTCTGGCAGATGGTGCGGGCTGGGTGAATACAGTGAAGGCTGTGCAATGTTCAAATAATTTCTGATTTTTTTTTCACTCTGCCTTGGCGAAAGCCAGTAGGTCCATTTTTGAGCAAAGTAAGATTTCATTGTTATACAATCAACCCTTTCAGCCTCAAGGTCCCATTTCTCATATTTTGGAGGTGTTGCCTAACGACTGTGTGCTAGTTGAAGGGGATGGATTAATGATAATTCAAGGGTAGTGGCAGACTAGCTTTTTGCCTGAAGGCGCCAAGCTAATCTGGCACTACCCTTGAATTATCATGGTCAGTCAGTCTCCTGCTGTAGGGACTCCGGGCTAAATGGGTTAAAATGTTGCTTTTCACAAATATGAACATGCTGGACATAACAGCAGCTCTGTCCTGCACTCGGGCAGCTGCAATACACCATCAATCACAGAGAAAAACATTATGACTTATCGCTGCTGTTTTTGATGTAAACAATACTGCATGTGACAGACTATGACATACTGGTATCGCAGCTGTCCATGTTTTCAGTGTCAAGAAAGTCTGCATATGGCAACTGTGCAGGAATATTTAGAATAATAATGGTTTGAATGACGGCAGCTGTGTGAGTGTGTGTGCATGTGTGTGTTTGCATGTGTGCGTTGTGCGTGTATTGTTGTTTTTGCAATCATGCGCTGAACAAACAAGCAAAATCAACAGCAATGACAAAACTTTCAAAATTTATTTATTTATTATTTACACGCAAACAAGTGTTACATACAAATACCAGCACACGTGCTGATAAATACTTCCAACATGACAGGATGACAGAATGAACATTGCTCCTGAAACCTGTACAGCAGCCCATCACACACATTTTCATCATGGGTTACATGTGTTATGAATGATAATGTAACATTTAACTCGATTCGCGGACAGCCGCCTCTAGAAGCGCGGCTTATGCCGCGCATCCGGATGCGGCTGGCCGCGAATGAGTTAACCCACTGCATGCACAAGGGAGTTTAACCCCTTCAATGCCAGTGACCATCACAGAGCCCCAGCCCACAAAGGAACAAAGATACAAACTGTGTTCAGCAAGAGGTATAGATCCTCATGAGCCCCTGCAAGTGCAGGGGCTCATGAGGATCTATACCTTTTGCACTTGGGTGATGTTCAACTTTTCTTGGCAATGATGGGGTTAATTTCACACCAGCATTTCTTTGTTGTGTACAGCTGGGACACACAATTAACTTCCTTATGCATGCAGCCACCAGTAATGTTCACAGCCTAGCGGCTATCATGCACAAGGAGGTTATGCGAACTATACAATAAGATAATTCTATCTCATTTTTTTCACAAACATCGGTTGTTCAGGCACACCATGCATTCATGGCTAAAAATAACGTAATAACATTACTCTTAGGTTTCTTTTTCCCCCATTTTTTTTCTCTCTTACATTTTCTTCTGTTACAACTTTTAAAAATTCTGACTTCTGGACGAAGCATTATTTGTATTCCAACTTGGGAAGCAGAATCAGGCAAGCCATCGGACCCTACGAAGACCTATTAGCCATTATGAAAAAACGCAAACTGAAGTGGTATGGGCATGTCACGCGTTCAGCAGGGCTTGCCAAAACAATCCTGCAAGGCACTGTGCAAGGAGGATGAAAAAGAGGAAGACAGAAGAAAAGATGGGAGGACAATATCTCGGAGTGGACAGGACTGAGGCTGGGCGATACGCTAAATATGGCAGAGAACAGAGAGGAATGGAGGGAGCTGGTTGCCAAGTCATCAGTGGTGCCCCAACGGTCGACAGGACTACGGGATATAGATAGATAGATAGATATTCTTTGTATCTATTTTTCTATCCCTTTCAACTTCATAAAACTTTGGGTTTTGGGGGAATCTGGCAATATCAACTTGCAGACGAAAACCTATAATGTTATGCTATTTTTATCTGACATTGCTGGCTTATGGATGACAACTTATAATTTTATCCCATGGCGAGTTTGAAACTCAAGCCTGGGGCAGCCTTGTAGCGGAAGGTTCCAGTCCATTGTTGACATTCTGTGTCCGTGAATTCACCTTCACCCTCTAGTCTGCAACAAACAAACATGAACAGTCTGCATGTCAGGGGTTTCCACCTCGTTGCGCTAATGCAAAGTTTAACGCATGGACACACATGATTTTCTGCATTCAGTTACATCGTGTTATGCCGGATATATGGATGAAGCATGCTTTGAATGAGTTAACCCATAAATCCCTGACATGCTACAGCAGGATGTGGATCGATCATGACAGTTCAAGGGTAGTGTCAAAATAGCTTGGCGCCTGTAAGCGTCAAGCTATTCTGTCACCACCTTTGAACCATCATGGATGATCCCTCTCAACTGTGACAGACCTCAAATGATATGAAAAAAAATGATAATTTCATCCTCAGAATGTAATGAGTTGAGCCCTTTTGGGAGTTCTGCTATCATTTGGCAAAAGCTAGCATGCCCATGTTTGAGGAAAGCAAGACTTTCATTGTTGTACAATAAAAATCTCGCTCTTCTCAAAATGGACATTCTGGCTTTTGCCAAAGAACTGTAGACTGTTGTG
This sequence comes from Semisulcospira habei, assembly GCA_036245525.1. Taxonomy (NCBI): domain Eukaryota; kingdom Metazoa; phylum Mollusca; class Gastropoda; family Semisulcospiridae; genus Semisulcospira; species Semisulcospira habei. Next base: position 163,857,425 of record BTPG01000001.1, on the reverse strand, counting down.
GTTCAGGTGTCAGGTCAACTATTACAGTTCAAGGGTGATGCCAGAATAGCTTGGTGCCTAGAGACACCAAGCTATTTTGGTACCACTCTTGAACTGTTGATCCATATCCCGATGTAGCGTACCAGGGCTTAACAGGCTGTATCAATGGATCTGATCCGTTCCACACTGGTTGTCTCCCTAGATTTGCTTCCGCTGATCAGTGGTAGCAAATCGAGGGAGACAATCGGTGTGTATCCGCTCAACAGGTCTCAACCATTAACACAGAGGAAGGGGGGAGCAGGAGGCTAGGGCCCTGCCGCCACCCTCTCCCCCCCCCCCCTTCCCCACCCCCAACCACAACCACCACAAGCAACAAACAGAAATTCACATCACAACTTCATCATGAATATTGCGAATTCTAGTATTCATTTATTATCGGTAACTCCTGCCTCCTCAGCCGGTATTGCTCAGCTCTGTTCCTTCATTCCTCCATTCCCTTTCAGCATTTGCCTTAAGAATTACCAGTTAATGTGAAGACTGGCACACAGATGCCTAAACCAGTGGACAGGTGTGCAAAGGAAGAGAAAAGCAATTATCAACAAGTACAAACCTGTTCTCTACAAACTGCCCCTCATAGCAGGAGTGATTAGGCCAGGTGTATTTTCCTCGCCCGTGGAACTGGTTGTTGACAAAAGCCCCCTCGTACATTGCTCCGCTGGGGTGGGTGAGTTTTCCAAAGCCGTTCATCTTGTCTGCTGTCCACTCCCCCTCGTAAATGGTGCCATCTGGGGTCACGTGTTTCCCACGGCCTGTTCTCTCCAAGGAGCCTGCCTCTGTGATCATGTATTCGCCCTCTGGAAGAAAAAAAAAAAGAGGAAAGATAAAGTATTCACCATCTGTTAACTCTAAGATGCCCTGCACCAATAGCTGTAAAAGTGTTGTATAGCATTGCCAACAGCAATGCATTGCTATACAACACTTTTGCAGCTATTGATGCCGGATGCCTTGAATAAGTTAACCAAGTTAACTGAGGCTGATTTAAAAAAAAGAATGCTTATTGTCCTATAAAGGCTACATTACAGATTAGGAGTAGGAGAAAGATCAAACATTTTAGTTCACAGGTGGTGCCAGAATAGCTTGGGTAGGCGCCAAGCTATTCTGGCACCACCTGTGAGCTATCAGTCAAAGTAATTTCAAGCAGTAGTGTATCAGGATGAAAAGGGTTAAAAGAACAAGCAATACAGATACAGTAATGAAGTTGATTACTTTTGCACTACTGAGCAAGCTCGATTACAACCTATTACAACTTCATTACAATACTGCCCTCCCCCCCAAAAAAAAAAAAAAAAAAAAAAAAAAATTTTAAATGTCAGACTTTTACTCTTCAACTCCTTTATACATGAGTTCCTCAATTGTGCACAAGGGGCAGTAAGGTACAGCTCTGTGCTGTGTGCCTTCTGGTGTGGAATGTGAAAAGATGGGTAGAAAAGTCTTCTGATATGGTATTACCTCTTCCCAAATTTTGGAGGCGTCGTCTAACAACTATGCACCTGTCGCAGGAGATGGGTCGACCATGATAATTCAAGGGTAGTGCCAGATTAGCTTGGCACCAACAGGCCACAAGCTAATCTGGCACTACCCTTGAATTATCATGGTCGACCCATCTCCTGCTGTAGTGTGTCAGGGCTGAATGAGTTAATCCTGCTTTCAGATAATACCTGTGAGTATTTGCAGGAATGTGCGTGATTGATATTTAATTTCATTCTATATATATGTATGTGTAACCTATCAAAAAATTATTGGATATAACACGCACTGCTAGGCATCAGGCTCCCACAACTGGGCGACATCAGCTGTAGCTGGGCGCACAGCTCTGCACGGGCCAGCCAAGGCTGATGGCATCCCGAGGACCTCTTGCTTATTAACTGTTTTTTTTTTTTGCATGTGCACAAGTCTGAAAACATTCCAACCAAAAAAGAAATACACTTAGAAAAGACAGTTATGACACAAATGTGTTGTAAATGTCTTTTTATAAGCACACTTCTTTTTTAGTTGGGATGTTCTCTACATTTCACATGCTTGGCAGTTGTCTTCTTGGTCTGGATTAATTCAGCACTACAATAACGTGATCATGAATAAGGTTCAAAGGTGATGGGTAGTCAACATACTGAGGCTGACCTGCATTCCACTGATTTACTTATCCCATTTAACCCCAATACCCTACAGCCAGAGATGGATCGACCATGATAATTCAAGGGTAGTGCCAGATTAGCTTGGTGTCATCAGGTGCCAAACTAATCTGGCACTACCCTTGAATTATCATGATCGATCCATCTCCTGCAACTGGTACATAGTTGTTAGGTGACATTTGGGAAATGCAGCCTTGGGGATAAATGGGTTAATTAATTGTAACATGAAAATGGTGCAATGGCACCCTCAAACCTACCATATCTGTCGCCATTGGGGAAAATGTATGTCCCAGAGTGTATTACTGGAGTTCCATCTTCTTTCTTCTTCTCTTTCTTCTTTCCCTCTGAAATCATAACCCAGAATGACCACGCAACATGTGAATGTAAGAAAATAATGTATTATAATATACAAAGAAAGATGAACCAACCCCCCCCCCTTCCCCCTTCTCACCCTCACCAAAAGACCCTTTGGAAAAACAATCATAAAACAGTTCTCTTCCTGTTCTTTCAAACTGTTTCTTTTTTCTTTTTTGCTCTTTCTTTATTGAAAGGCAGAGCAGATAAATAAAACAAATGTTGTTTGCGTTCTCGTCTGCTAGTGCTATTACATACTGCTTTCCTTTTACTGAATGATGAAATGACAGAAGATGGTCAGCTAGTTGATTTTGCTTACATTTACTTCATTTGCTTGGTTTTTTTTCCTTTGAATTTTGACAAAGTTATCAAAATAATTATTACTAATGGAGAATCTAAACAATGTTCACTTTAGAAAAAGGTGTGAGGCTTACTTGGAGGCATTATATGAGATCACATGAGGAGAAAACGCCTACAAGTAACTTTGAAATGATGAACAGATTGCTGGGATATGATCAGAATGATATAGAATGACATCATTGAATGACATCATAACATTTGTGACATCACTTTCACGCTTCAGTGATCCTGTTCAACCATAATTATTGATGTTTCTGCTGTGTTGAAACAAACCCGTATTAAATTATTGCAAAATGTGCGCTTTAATTATAACTTCAGTGATAAAACAACAACAACAACCAAAAAAAAAAACAGTCAGAACAAGCTCCTTAGAAACAGAAGCAAACAAAAAAGCAACAAGATATAAAATAATTCAGACACAGGGATTTAATTGTAACTTTACCTCCAGGCATTTTGTTTACTTATGTAACAACAGGGGACCTAAAGTAACGATGAACGGCGTATGATGTTACTGTTCCAATTAGGTTTGTTCTTTAGATAGCGTCCGCCATTTGTAAACAACTCTATGGTAATTGATAAAGTTCGTATTTAGTTTCGTATTCTTATGTAGAGCAAGGTTACATACAAACAATTTAAAAGTTAACACACGTCTAAATCATATCTAATTAAAGTCTTGCAGCCACGAAAAAAGTCAAATTTGTTATCGCAAAATAAATTTTACAGCTTTGCATACGGAAAACGAAACCGAGGCTGTGTTACTGACCTTGCCGGCGAGTGGAGTGGTCGAGGGGTTGCCACAGGCCGAAACAACCATGCATCGGTCCTCTGTTCTCGTGCGTTACATCGTTCGACAGTCAGCTCGAAGCAGGAATGGACATATTTCGCTCCGATGCCTATGTACACAGATAATCAATCAAAGCAACTCAAGGTATTTGTTACATTAACGAGGACATGTCAAGATGCCCTTCGTGCATCCTGGTTCGGATCATTTTAGTCTTGTGCGTACACATTTTACACCACCACCACGTGAGGGGGTGGTGTTCACATTGCACCACTAGGTGGATGAGCTGTTTCTGACAGCCAACGGCTAGAGGACGGAGGAGATCAGGTTGGATCCAACGGCCAAATGTGGGGGAGTAAACCCTTCAAATCAGGAGTGGAGCCCCGAAGGCAGACAGCTGCCTGTATTCACGCACTGTTCTGGCAGCTCCTGCAGCCAAACTGGTGCCAAACGTACTGCTTTGCATTCCTTTGGATACATCAGCGAGGCCGAGAGGGGGATCTTGACGACTGGGCACCCCAGGATCTCCATACACTTCGCCCAGGCTTGCGCCCTGGAGAGGTCACTCCAGTGACTGACCCAGCAAGCGCATATACTCCATTGTCTTCCGAGACAGGATGCCAAAAAAACCACACATTTTAGAAGAATTTTGCACATGTTTTGCCCAAAAATAATGCACGATATTGCTAGATCCGAACCATAATCTAATGAATGTCTTCGATCGGTGGTCACGCAAGAAATACATGTTTGGGAAATGAATTTTGGTTTTGGGGTTATGCCCCTTCTGGTGGGTCATGGCCAGTGTTCTGTCGTCTGCTACTGCTTGTGTCCACATCTTCCTTCGCCTGCAATATTTCATACACTAGGAGTGCGCACACAAGCTGATTGAACTTGATTAATATCTTAGAAGGCTGTCAACTTGTTAAAGTACTCGTCTTCAAGTTCAACGCGTGGATAACAGCACACATAGTGGAATAGTCCTCAACCACTACACTGGTAGTGTTTCCACTAGTAGTAAGAAGACGCTTTCCGACATCATCATCCCCTCCCGTCTCCCCTCCACCCCCAGCCCCATTACCACTGCCCCTTACACTCGTTTCAATAATTTACAGCGTTTACAGCTGAGTGATAGTGAGTGTTCAGTAGTTTACCTTTGAAGTTTTAACTTTACTCGTTCAGTTGTTAGTTGAAATCTTAGAGTTAATATTATTCTTTCATATTCATAATCTATGATCACTTTTAAGTTTATCTATATCTAATGTGTGTGTGTGTGCGACTGTAACACATCGCACGAGTAACAGGCATCATGTGTTACCCTTGTCTCATTACATCTGACTGAATTTGTGTGCGTGTATCTTTTATTTGTTATTTTATTAAATATTATTATTATGTCTTTTTATAATTTTAATTGCATGTGAGCAAACCTCAAAAGGTCAGAGAGAAAACATTACACAGAGCTGAAATTTCATCTCTCATTTTGAGAACTGATTTTGATTTGATTGCATGTACCTGACACTACTGAAATTGTTTTCTTTTTGTAACATTTTTACTAGGGAGTTCGAGAAAAATTTGTATTGTGCTAAGCATGGTATCATGCTACAGTCAAGGTGTTGAACGTTACAAATGACCGGAATCACAATGCCTATTTTTGTCCCCTGCTAAATAATTGTTTTTGACTCATTTTAACAGATAAAGCTTGTTTTCTGTAAAACAAATGTATTAAATTTTAATAAACATGTGGTTATGTTGCTTTCATGATTATGTACCTTTAGCTGTATCATCTGTTGTGCTCAACTTTCGCGACTACTATGACCATAGATGTAATGCCCGACACCATAATTTTCAAATTCAAATTATAAATTAGAAAAGAATCATCATCAACCAAACACTTTACCCTGTGCAAGTACTTTAATCCACATTCAACACACAAACAAGATTTACTTCAAGTTGTCATCCGTTTCCATGCTGAAGCTTCCTTATCAGAGGTACCTATTGGTGTGTAATGTTTTTTTTTTGTGCCGAAATTCTTGTGTTTTTTAAATTTAAAATCATGTCACAAACAAACCACTCAAAAGAATGACACACAACTTTTTATAAGAATTCTTTATTCAATTCAGATTCATCTGCAAAAAAAAAAAAGCTAAGTTATATCTACATTCAATGAGTAATACCAACTTATTTCTGAACAGGGTTCCAGACAAGCGACGTTATAAATAAGATTTGCTCATGTGTTTTGTAACCTTTTCTGTTATATATTTAAAATGTTATTAAGGACAGATGTATAAAAAGGCCTATGTGCTCACTGTCTTTAACCTTACAAAATAAAGGTTCAGTTCAGTTCCACACTGTCTTCTTTAAATCTCTTCATCTTTCTCAATGATTTTTTCTTTCATTTTTTTCCTTGCAGGTTTTTGAAACAGGCACCACAGTCTGTGAGAGTTCTAGCTTCATGTCAGTATGGGCAGCCCAGAAGATTCTACAGTTCAGGTAAAAATTTAAAAAATCAGAATTTGGGCAGCCAGAGCACTCAAACTATTATATTGACTTACTTTATGTGAGTGTAATGACTGTTAGCATATATATAATATATATTTATGAGGTTTCATCACTTTTTCTGTTGTGACATGATGGGCCTTGTGTTAATCTACATTAATTATGTAGTCCCAGATAATGTGTACGTTACCAACGGTGAGTTTAGATGAGCTGTGAATGTTTGTTTACCCCATTTAATCCCAAGGCCTTATTTCCCAAATTTTGGAAATGTCACCATACTCCTATGTATCAACTGCATGTGATGGATTGACCATGATAAGTCAAGGGTAGTGCCAGATAGGCTTGGCACCATAAAGCGCCAAGCTGATCTGGCACTACCCTTGAATTATCATGGTCGATCCATCACCTGCTGAAGGGCATCAGGGTTACATAGGTTAAAGCTCACCTACAAATTTTTGGCGCAAATGCAATGACAACATGGACCTGTGTTGTGAGCCCACCATTGTGCAACAACAGTCTTCTGTCTTTTCCGTTAAAGCATATATATATAGACAGATGGACCATGTCTATATAAACTTACACATTGTTATTTACTTGAATGAGACTGATTTAGCTTTTCAAAATGCCTGAAAGCTGTGTTTCTGCTTTTTGGTACAGACATATCAGCCAGGGTTCAAAATACTTTAAAAAAGTACGGGGCCCTTTGGGCCCCCTGTTAGTAAAATTAGGGGGCCCCACAAGAAAGTAAGGGTCTCATGAACCATCACATGATTTACGGACAAAACAGCGAAACACAGGAACTCTCCTTCTCGGGAGAAAGCGGTTTTAGCTAAAAGAAGAATAGCGAGCTGCAAACAGCAGAGTGAACGTATCGCGTTAGACCGCTACGCGGCAAAGAGAGGTTGATACAATGCGTACCATGCTAAAAATAGCCAGCCACGTGTGTTTGGTGAAAAGTTGCTTTATGACCTGTGTCAGGACCACGCTGATGCGCTGAGTACTGAATACCACTGCTTTGAGACAAAGTAGGTCTGAAAAGAAGGGGGCACGTCGGGCCCCGTGGACATGAAGGGGCTTATGAACTGTCACATGATTTACGGATAAGACAGCGAAACACAGAACTCTCCTTCATGGGAGGAAGCGGCTTTAGCTAAAAGAAGAATAGCGAGATGTGAACAGCAAAGTGAATGTATCGCACTAGACCACTATGCAGCAAAGAGAGGTTGATACAATGCGTACTGTGCTAAAAATAGCCACGTGTGTTTAGTGAAAAGTTACTTCATGACCTGTATAGGAGAGGTAGGGTGTGGGCCAAAAAAAGAGCCGGGCCTTGGACTGTGACCACAAAGGAGGAAATACAGGAGCCAGTCACCACCAACAAACCAACGCGGGAGTACCAGCTCTCCACCCAACGATCCAGCCCCCCAAGGCACGGATGGCCATGACGAAGGGTGAGACAAAAGCGATGCGCGGACATAATGGCGAACAGATAGAACGTAAAACCCCCACCCCCACCCCTAGCCCACCCCCCCCCCCCCCCCACCCCCCTGGACGAAATAAGCGAGAGCTGAAAGTCCACGTCCATTAAAAATAGCATAGCATAGCATGACCTGTGTCAGGACCGTGCTGATGCGCTGAGTACCGCCTACCGCTGCTTTGAGACAAAGTAGGCCTGAAAAGAAGTGGGCACATTGGGCCCCGTGGACATGAAAGTAGAGGGCCTGAGGCCAAAGTAAGTTTTTTTTTTTGCCCCGGGCCCCTGATTATTTCGAACCCTGATCAGCTCTTCAACCATACTGTTCCATCGGCAAGAGGCAAAAATTCTCATGAGCTCCTGCACTTGCAGGGGCTCATGAGAATTTATGTCTCTTGCTGGCCATGGGTCTTGGGGCATACTCCATGGACCATTTTCATTTATTTCAATTTTTCGCACCATCACCCTTGTATTTACTCAGAGACTTGTATGATGATGTGTCAATTTTTGCCAGACTTGCCCAAATGCTTCAAGGTCACCCTGCCGGCTCTGTCACCCACCATGGAGAGTGGTACCATCATTAACTGGCAGAAAAAGGAGGGGGATCGTGTCTCGGAGGGTGACCTTCTTGCCGAGATTGAAACGGACAAGGCTACCATGGGGTTCGAGTCCGGGGAAGAAGGCTTCCTGGCCAAGATCTGTGTCCCTGAGGGCACCAAGGATGTTCCGCTAGGCAAGGTAATGTGAAAATAATTTTCTCAGAGTTCTAGGAGGTTAAGGGGATAGTTCAAGGCTGGTGCCAGAATAGCTTGGCACTGTGAGGCGCCAAGCTATTCTGGCACCACCCTTGAACTATTGTGGTTGAATTTCTTCCGAGAGGCCTTCCGCTAGAATTTCGAATTATCCGTCATCGGGATGGACAGCATGACAAAAATCCATCCTAGGTGCTGTACAGTTCATCGCATACTTGAAACACGGCAGAGATACATTCTTTTTGGCTCACGTGCGAAGCAAGAGTGAGTCTATGTTCTGGGCCAGTGGTCCGTACGTTGTCCGTTCGCCATCGTCATTCGTCCGTGGTAAACTTTAACATTGGCATTTTCTCGGAGGCTACTCAAGCCACAGTCTTGAAACTTGGCCTAAGGGTACTTTGTGGCAAGACCTTTCTAAACATACCCATTTGAGTGACCTCTCTCGAAGTTCAAGTCGCATGAGATCAGGAACTAAGTAAAAAATATGGCTATTTTGACAAAATTGATTTTTTTTTCTCAAATACTATATTCACAACGTCACATCCAAACTTGGTACAAAGATACCTGATGCCAAGACCTTTCTATGCATACTAATTTGTTGACCCCTCAGAAAGGTCAAGGGTCACAAGAGATCATGAAATAGGTAAAAAAAAAAATAGCCTCATTTTGACACAAGATGTTTTTCTCAAATACTGTTCACAACTTCAAACCCAAACTTGGCGCAGAGATACCTGATGATAAGATCTATATATTCATATTAATTTGGATGACCGCTTGGAAAGGTCAAGGGTCCCAAGAGGTCGGAAAATATGTTTAAAATGCCAATTTTTGATAGAATTGTAGTTTTTATTAAAGTTTTTGCAAACTGTTTAATTAAATTTGGTATGAATTGAGATTGCTGATGGCAAGAAATTTATATGCGTACTAATTTAGTTGAATCATCCTAAAGGTCAAGGGTCATGGGGATTTGACAGATGTGTGAAAAATGGGGTGGGAGGATGAAGATAAGTGATGAGATGGTGGTTTTATGATTTTATTAGATCTATAGGATAAGTGCTTTTTTGTTTGCCAGTTTTCAGTCTCTTCCTTCCCCCCCCCCCCCCCCCCCCCCCCCCCCCTGCACCCCACCCTCCCCATGCTAATTGTGAAATTGAAAAGTAAATTTTGTCATGTCTTTTCTTTAAGAACATATAAACATAGCAAGTAAGTATATAATCTTTCCTGTCTCAGCTGGTATGCATCATTGTCAGCAATGAGGCGGATGTCGCTGCCTTCAAGAACTACGTGCCCCGCCCCGAAGATGACCAGCTTATAGGAGGCGCCAAGCCCCCTCCAGCTGCTGCTGCAGCGGCCGCCCCTCCTCCCCCTGCATCCATCCCTGTCCCCCAGGCTGCTGTACCACCTCCCCGCCCTCCTCCTCCTCCTGCGGCTGCCCCAGTTGCTGCACCCCCACAGGCCGGTGGGGCCAGAGTGTTTGCTTCTCCCTATGCCAAGACGCTGGCGACTGAGAAGGGCATTGACTTGGGGGTGAGTTTCGCTCAAAAACTTATTGGACCGACGTCAGCAGCAGTCAGCCCGCGCACATTTGTTGACTGCATTTGTTCTATCTGGTCAGTAGCTGGTGGCTCACATTTTTAACGTCCGAATTTGTGCTTGTTGTACATGCACGCTACCGGCACTGTAAACATTACGCAGAGGTGCCTAGTGCTACGAATCCTCCATAGCATCTATGGAAAAATAGCAATACTATGCTGCTATGGAAAAAAAAGAAAACTGCTATGAAAAAACAAATCAAAATTGTTAATTTTTTTTTTCATGGATTGTTGCTTCTCGGGTTCGTCTCTTGGCTTGACTTCGCGAACGAAGATTTTATAGGAGTTGCCCACGACGTCTAAAACGTCTCGGGTTCGTATGGAGCCGTTTATTGATGTTTTCCCGCTGGTAAGCACGCTTCGGCCACCAATATCATCAACTGCACATGCGCACTATTTACTTTGCAAGAATGGCTGCCTCATACAGCACACTGTCTGGGGAAGAAAAACGAAGACAAGAAAACATTAACAAGCGAAAAGCGCCAGTCTTTGTTATCAGAGAAGAAAAGGTAGAAAAGATCAGCTGCCCAAGAATATCGAGCCCACTACACGGATGAATGGCCATGTTTCACAAGTAGCAAACATGGCAAGTACTTCGTACGGTGCACTTTTTTAAGGAAGGGTTGCAGTGGGGCGAATTTAATAGCATGTCCATGATATCAAAGGCGGGTAGGCTAAACCTCTAACAATTGAAGTAACAAGATACAAATTAAGTTATGTATAGTTATGCTAACCTCGCTGCTGAAAAGTACATTTGGCGCAAAGCGCCGTAAGTGCGTGTTTATGTGTGTGCGTATGTATAAGAGAATCTCCGATATTTCTGTACAGACAAGCTTGAAACTTGGCGAAATACTTTCTTACGTGGGTGGCTAAGAGATCCTGCGAGCATATTGTAATGAATGTCTCATTGAAGACACAAACAACCGTTTATGGGAAGTCGGTTGACCCAGATTACAGTCCGTAATTTTTGTCATATATTTACTTGAAATTTTGTATATAGCTAGTTTGGGGAAAGACATTTGATAAGTGCGTTAGCCAGCTTTGTATCCTTTCAACTTCTTTAGTAAAAATTAATTCTTTTCAGAAAAGAGTTAAAACACTAAAAAGATTGACTTCTAGAGAAAGACACTGGCGGTGACGTACTAAAAGAGTCAACTCCGTCACCACACAGACACTGACATAATACTCTAAATATGACATCATTCTCTCTTGCGCGCGTGGCTCTCTTTCTCTCTCTCTCATACAAACATGCGCGCATCTCCAGAAGAGCAGGCAGGTGTCCCGTATACTTAGTATATCATGTAGCAAGACTGAAAGTGTTTCGTGAAGTTCTAGTTTTGTCACCATTTTCTCAATCCTATGAAGTGAAAGTGAAACTCATTTCACGTAAAATATAAAATTACGTAAAAAATGAAACTTACATCATGACAAATGAAGTCTGACAAATCAATGCGCCCCTTATAGAACTCACTGAGGCATTGGCAGATCTGCGAGACTTTTTCAATAGGAGATAATTCAACATCAGAATTAGGTCAAAGACAAAAGGTAGAGACCATTGACAGCAAGCACAGATCTCATATGGAAGGGACTTTGTGGGTTATGGTTGATCCCATCATGTTATTTACTTTTAATTAAAGAAGAATTAAGTGAAAAATATCTAGTGTTTTTCTCGTTTATGTGTGATTTCTTTTTCTTTCACGGTGCTACTGAAAACTTTGCTATGATACTGAAAACTGGTCCTTCTGCTACTGATGTAAAGAAACCGGGGTAGGCAGGTCTGCATTACGGATGACTGTTTGCGCAAGTGGCTCACAAGTGTGGATGCTCGTGAGAGTTCATGATGCTTGCCGTTTGATGTTGTCTGTGGAGTGCCAAATGTGAAGGGGATAAAATATACAATTGCTAAGCATTAAACCCGCAACAGGGATATAAAAGCGCACGCAGACTGAGAGAGGCAGTGTGGGGTTGGCTGAAAGCATGTAAGCTTCACGCTGCCAACATTTGATTGTCAGATATTGTGTCTTGAAGAGGGAGCCAATACAGTTTACAAGGTGTGGGGAAAGGAATGAAGTTTTGGGGATTGGGTGGGGGGGGGGGGGGGGGGGGGGGGGGGGCTAATTTGTTGATGCTTGGGTGACAGTCTTCAGTCCTGGAGACTCAGCTTTTAAAAAAAACCCAGAAAGCTGAATTGCAGCTTTTTTTTTTTCTGTTCAGACAGAACGGAAAGTTCCATCTGCAAGAGCCATTAATTCTGATGGGCCCTTGCAGATGCATTGGCTCATGAGAATTTATGTCTCATGCTGGCCATGAACCATGGGGCATAGTCGGCCTGTAGACCGGTTTCAGTCCTTTCAGTTGTTTGCACGGTCACCCATTTTTACTGAGCAATATTTGTTTATGTTTTTGCAGCAAGTGACAGGAAGTGGGCCGGATGGACACATTGTGGCGGAGGACATTATGAACTTTAAGCCGGGGGCGGCAATGCCGGTGGCAGCAGTGGCACAGCCAGCAACTCGTGCCGGTGTCCCTTCAACCGGCGTTGCTGGAGCTGCCTTCACCGATCTTCCTCTTTCCAGCATGCGCCAGGTTGGTGAACTAGTCAAAGAAACAACAGTAAGCAACTAACCCACCAAACAAGCTGCTTTTGCATTGTTGCTGGGCTTGGCGTCTTTGTTGCAGACATTCTTTGCATTGAGCTCTTGATTTTGCAGTTCCGAAGTAGGAATTATTTCTAAATCAGAAGCAGGTTAAAGACAGTAGGTTGAGTCCCTTTATAGTAAGGAAAGACGTTAGGCTGAGCCCCTGTAATAATAATAATAATAATAATACCGGTTATATATAGGCGCTTTTTCCCAATTCTGCGAATCGGCTCAAAGCACCGCAAACTGCACCCAACACGCATGCTCACATGACACACGCATTCACACTGAAGACAAACACAGTACAAAACAAACACAGGACATTCATGTGGTGCGAAGGGTCAGTTCAGCTACTTTCGCTTGTATTTGAAATTAATAAAGTGGCCTGAAACCGGTACCACAGGGATGTATCATAAGGACTAAAGGGATAATTTCGCCAGATCACTATCAATTGCTGCATCATGCGTCCTCGTAGCAGTCATTCTCATGGGTGTCAGTCTTCAGTCCTGAACCCTGATTCAGCTGTTTAAAAATCCCAGAAAGCTGACTTTCAGCTTTTTGGCTCAGGTGCAAAGCAAAAGTGAGTCTATGTTCTGGGCCAGTGGTCGTCCTTCCATAGTACGTCGTCCGTCCGCTGTCTGCGTTCCGCTGTGGTCTGTCGTCTGTGGTAAACTTTAACATTGGCATTTGTTTCTTCAAAAACATTACCGATGACATGACTGAATGGAAGTGTCTACTACTTACTCATTCTAGCCTAAGAGCCAGTTGTGTTAAGACACAACCCGGGAGGCACTCGGGGAACCCCGAGGGGACCAAGAGTTGTCTCCCTATACCCACCACCCGGAAGGCGGGTACCCATAATCCCTCAGTCTAGTCTACTTAGGCGCACGATTCGGTCGTCTTGCGCTCGGCTCTAGCCTACGGACTTTGGTTTTCGACCGTTCTCGGGTTCGGACTTGCGGTTGGAATGAAGAGCGGGAGATAGGATCGTTTCGTCGGCCCTGCCTGTGCTGCTGCGTGGTTTTCTCGTCCCCACTGCTTGGCGCCTGCGCTTCGGCCGCTGGTGAGCTGTCCGGTGATCTTCGCCGGTCGTGCCAGGCGGGTTTTGGACGTCTCCCCCCGTTCCCCTTCGGCGGAGAGGTAAGGTAGCGGGATTGACCCTCGGCTGGTTCCTGGGCTGGGCACTGGTTGTGCAGGTACGAAGTTTTTCGTCTTCTTCTCACTGTAATTGCGCCCCCACTCACCTTCGGTGAATCGTAGAGAAGTTTCCTACGCTTTTGTACCTTGGGTGTGGAAAATTCTTTTACTCCATGGCCTGATTAGCTGAGTGGCACAGCTTGAGTCACGCCTTGTCATCGCGTGGTTTGTTCGGGACCAGCGCCTGTTCTGTTTTCGCTCACGGGTGATGGATTTAAGCGCACACTCGCATACGCAGGCATACGCGGTAGACAAGTACTCACGTACCTTAGACAGTGGATATACGTTCCGGCGGGCAGCTGGGGGGTTTACGCTCCTTGGCTGGGCGGGCCCCTCGTGGCATGTCCACATAAAGTGGTGATTTTCTGCCCCAGATGTTTTTCTTGTCTTGATTGTCATTGCGTATTGAGTTGTACAGCATGCGGCCGGTGTTGGTTTTTTTTTCCACACACGGTCACCCTTAGTAATAATGTTTGGGGGCCTGACTCCTTTTGTCACAGGGGTTGGTACATATGTTGTTGCTCACCTTAGCACTTGACGGCGGTGAATCTACCTCGTTACTGCACTGCTAGATTGCAGACGTGCAGTTTGGTACCTCGCTTCCATCATGACGTATTCGTCTTTTGTGTACATATGTTGTTCCCTCGCCTTAGCGCTTGGCGGCAGTGGGCCTGCTTGCTTACTGCACGGCTAGTTGTCGGCATGCAGTTGCAGACCTGTTTACCCAAGAATACACTTTTGGAGAAACTGACAACTCACTGGCTTGGGAATAATTACACATGTGAGGTCCAAAGTACACAATTAGCACTGACTACACCCAGGGGGTAAACAGGTCTGAGTTTGGTACCTCGCTTTTGTCATGACATGTTTGACTTTTGCTACATATGTTGGTTGCTCACCTTAGTGCTTGAGGGCAGTGAGTCTACCTTCTTGCTGCACTGCTGGCGTGCAGGCTTGACAGTCTGTTACCCCGCTTGGTGCTTGTGTGTTTTGTTGTTACGAAGGCTACCTTTCGTGGCTTAGTCCCACAGGACTCGCCCACAGGCCTTCGGGTGTTATCTGTTGCAGGGATGCGCTACCCATTCACACAGATGACAGTGGCTAGTTCAGCCCCCAGGGGTCTTTCGCCACTGCACCGGATGCCCCGCCGACCATGCTTGCTTGCAAGCGATCGGCACCGGTTTAGGCGCCTTCCAGACACTGCGGGTTTCCGCACGACAACGGACTGCCCTGGGAGAGAAGCCACACCGGATGTCGCGACTAGTGCGCGAGCATGGATCGTGGAGGCCGCTGCCAGGGGGAGCGCACGGGAACAGCCTCTGGCAAGGCCCGCTCGGAAAGACAATTACGCACACGTCCGACGTCTTAGGACGTTGCAGTACACTACCACCTTGAGAGGACAAGCAGCTTCTCGGCTGTAAGCCCCAGCCCGGCTGCTACTGGTAGGTGTGTTCTTCATGTCCAGGCAGCGCCCATTGGGACTAGGCCTGTCTTCCGACACGGGAGGTGCCTCCTACCACATTGGGATGATTGCGTCACCTGGCCTCAGAGCGCGGATGGCAGCATTGAAGCGTCTGCAGGCGGGAGCGACCTATGCTGTTGGTGCTTGAAGGATCCCGTTCCGCCCCGATGAAGAGGGGCATGCCGATGTCCTTCACGCAAGGCAGATGTTCCGGTGGCCGTCGGACAACCACTGGGTCGGGTCTCCTATGCGCAGGATGTGGATACGCCTTCCAACGTATCCTTGGCACCGGTCGCTTGAGACCAGGACGTCCCTGTGGGAATCCCCACACCGGATTCAGTGGACTAGTGCACGAAGTGGGCCTGGATCGATGAGGCCGCTTCCAGGAGGGATCGCGCCCGGACTAAGACTTCCAAGAAGCCATGTCCACTTTCTGCCCCACTTGGCTCCAAGAAGCCCGCGGGATCCCGCTGGGGGTCCCCCTTACCGGCAAGAAAGCCCGCCTCCCTCGGAGCCCGGCTCAGAGACATTCACGTGCACGTCCAGGGACTCTAGTAAGAATGCTCGTCTCCAAGGAAGCGGAGACTACTATCAACACAGTTCCGGGCCACCTCTCGTCCCGCTCGCTCTGCGCGGCGCCAAAATAGGGACCACTATCGGACTGCGGAGGACATGCAAGCTATGCGGAGGCTTCCAGTGGCCGTCGGGTAACCGTACAGTCTGTCTCCTGTGCGCTGGGTGTGCTTCCAACCACTCTTGTAACGTCTGTGCTACCTGGCCGGAGCTGCGATGGTCTAATCTCTGGAACTTTAGAGGAGGGAGACTCCTACCCTCTCGGGTACTTGAAGATTGCCGAGACGCCTTCCGCTGTGCCCCCGGCACCGGACGTGCGAGACCAGCTGGATCCGACACAGAAAACGCCACTGAGTAATCGAGGGATTAGTGCAGTGTGGGAGTTCGACCGTCAAGACCGCCTCCGTTAGAGAGCGCGCCCGGATACAGCTGGTGGAAAGAACCCGCCTCTCCCAAGAGCCTGGTTTGGTGGGACGCTCGTGGCGTCCCTCCTCCACCGTCGTTCCCCACTCGTCTCTGAAGAAGCCGCCGGGATCCCGCTGGGGGTCCCCTGGCCGGCAAGAAACCCGCCTCTCCCAAGAGCCTGGTTCACAGAGACATTCACGCACTCGTCCGGAACCTCCTGGTTGTGAAGAGCGTAGACACAGGGATTCTACTCGACGTTATCGCTCTCCCTCACAAGATCATAAGAGGACCTTCCCGCTCGGGTGCTTGGAGTTGCCCAAGACGCCTTCCGCTGTGCCCCCGGCACCGGACGCGCGAAACCAACTTGATCCGACACAGAAGACGCCACTTGAGTAATCAACGGATTAGTGCACAGAAACCCGCCTCTCCCAAGAGCCTGGTTCGTTCCCCACTCATCTCTGGCCGCAGGGATCCCCTTGCCGGCAAGCAACCCGCCTCTCCCAAGAGCCTGGTTCACAGAGACTTACACGCACTCGTCCGGATCCTCCTGTTCGCGAGGATCGTAGGCGCTGGGATTCTACTCACCGTTATCGCTCTGCTTCGCAAGATCGTAGGAGGACCTTCTCCACTCATCGTTCGACGGATCAGGACTCCCTCGACTGGTTTCGCGTTCCTCATCTCATTCGGACTCCCGTTCGTCCCGTTCCTCTTCCCATCGACCGGCCACTTCCCCTTCCCTCGTCCTCTCCGTTCCGTTCCTCCTCGTCGCAGCCGTTCTCCTCGTCGGAACCCGCCTTCGGCAAACGGGAGAACCTCGCCGCGTCGCTCCGTCTTCGCTCTCCCCTTCGGAGGGAGTCTTCGACCTGCGGTTCGCCGTCAGCGGGATTCCCTCCCTCGGAGCCCTCCTCGGTCGCCGGTTCCAGACAGCGGGACTTTGACACCCTGAGTTTGACGGCTGACGACCCCTCGGACTGGTTGCTCGGACGTCTCAGCCGTTTCTCCTCTTCCTCTTCTTCGGCTTCCAGTGCTGCGGTTCCATCAGACCTGTTCTTCTGCGCGGATGGACACTCGGCCGGCGCTGGACGGGACATCCAAGCTCATCGCCGCCGCCCTGCTGCGGAAGTTGCCCGGCATCGCCCCTTGACTCACCGGGGGTTCTCATCCATCGTGGACACTGGGGAACCAAGGCGCAGCCCCTTCTCCCTGACGTCTAACCATCTCGACAACTCTCGTTGGGCACCCGGGGGGTGCCGTACTTCGGACAGGTGGTACCGCTTGGCTGTGCTCGGGGTGGAGGCCTAGCCACTACACGGAGGCGAATCTACTCACCTTAGTCGTCTCTAAGCCCGGCTGCTGAAGCTACGCTTCCTACTTCCGTGATTCTTCTCGAGGTCCAACCCTTCGACCTTCAGACTTCGCGGACAAGAGCGTGCTTAGCTTGGATCTGACGCGGACTACTAGGCCTGCTTCTTCGGCTCGTGGGGGGAAGGATAGGTCACAGGAGCTTCTCCTCTTCGGCTACGCGACAGCGGAGGTGTTCTTCCAGGATCAGGGCAGCTGGCGATCCTCCGACCAGTGCATACCCCCTACCCTGGTGCTTGGGGAAAGAACTTCATCTCCCTCCGTGCGTGACGCTACCTGGACCGACGGTAGATCTGGGCCAGTCTTCCCCGGTGGGACCAGTGGCTACACACGGAATACACCAGGACACCTTCGGAGGATCGGCGCATGAGACCAGGATGATCCTACGTTTTCAGTGGACTGGGGCACAGGATGGGGCCTTGACCGAGGCCGCTACCCGGACGGAGCGAGCCCGGACACAGCTTTTGAGAAGCAGAGAACTCGCCTCACAGAGCCCAGTTCAGAGAGTCGCGCTTGGCGACGTCCCACGTACAATCTCGGTACCCACTCGTCTCCAAGTAAGCCGCCGGGATCCTGCTGGGGGTCCACTTGCCGACAGGAACCCGCCTCTCCTCAGAGCCCGGGTCGGAGAGACTTACACGCGCTCGTCCGGAGCCTCCTGTCGACTCCCCTTGGGAGGAGTCATCGAATGCTACGTCTTGCCCTTGCAGCCATACGGCGCCTGAGGGATGTTGCCGTGGTGGATTGGTTAACGAGCTTCAGGAGCTACGCCTCACCCTGTCTGCCTACAGTTCGAGGGAACAATTACGTACAGCTCCTCTCGGACCATACCTTACCTGGACCGCCGCGCCTTGGTCCACAGGTTCACCTTGCGCCCGCTTACGGGGCGCTATTCCACCAGGAGACCACGTAGCAAATCCCTGTACAAGCCTCACGGGTGCCTACGACATAGCCGTTCGCTTCGGACGCGCTCGCCTCTTTGCCGGTTCCGGCAGCACTGACGCTACATGCCGGACGTTCTTCCTGGTTAAGCTCAGTCATACGTTCTGAATTACAGGACCCCTCCCTCAGGGAGGTTAGAGGCTACAGGTGCGTTATCAAGGCACTTGCAGGGCCACGAACGTCACATGCGTCAGGGACTGTACTGGCTTGCACTTCGTGGCTACTGGAGGCTGGCGGGCAGGATGACTTCGCCCGCCTCGATTGCAGAGCTCTGCCAGGCCAGAGAGACTCCTCGCTCTGGTGGAGGCCTTTTTGCGGGGGGCACAACTCCCTCCTGGCGCCTCAGCGCCGTAGGTATTCACCTACCTAGGGTCGTCGGGAGTTTGCGTTCGGGAGGACGGCCCTTGGGCCCTAAAGTGTGCTGGAGCGCGGCACCCACCTCCTGTTCGCAATTCTTCCATTCAGTCATGTCATCGGTAATGTTTTTGAAGAAACAAATTCATTTTTCTTTAAAAGGTATTTTTTCGAAAAATACTTACCGATGACATGACTCAAACGACCCTCCCACCTGCCCCGCTTGCCGCTCGTGCGCCAAGTATCCTGACTGAGGGATTATGGGTACCCGACTTCCGGGTGGTGGGTATAGGGAGACAACTCTTGGTCCCCTCGGGGTTCCCCGAGTGCCTCCCGGGTTGTGTCTTAACACAACTGGCTCTTAGGCTAGAATGAGTAAGTAGTAGACACTTCCATTCAGTCATGTCATCGGTAAGTATTTTTCGAAAAAATACCTTTTAAAGAAAAATGAATTTTCATGAGACTATTCAAGCCACAGTCTTCAAACTTGGCCCAAGGATACTTTGTGGCAAGACCTTTCTAAACATACCAATTTGAGTGACCTTTCACAAAGGTCAAGGTCACAGGGGATGAGGAATTAGGCCCAAAATAGCTATTTTTTGACATAATTTATTTTTTCTCAAATACTATTCACAACTTTAAACCCAAACTTGGTACAAAGATACATGACGATAAGACCTTTCAATGCATACTAATTTGGTTGATCCCTCGGAAAGGTCAAGGGTCGCATGAGCTCAGGATACGTCCAAAATAGCCATATTTTGACAAAAGATGGTTTTCCCCAAATACTATTCACAACTTCAAACCCAAATTTGGTACAGAGATACCTGATGGTAAGGCCTATCGATGCATACTAATTTGGATGACCCATTGGAAAGGTCAAAGGTCACAAGAGCTCAGGCAATGAGGCCAAAATAGCCATATTTTGACAAAAGATTGTTTTTTTTTCTCAAATACTATTCACAACTTTTAACCCAAACTTGCTACAGAGATACCTGATGGGAAGACCTTACTGTGCGTACTAATTTGGTTGATCCCTCTGAAAGGTCAAGGGTCACAAGAGCTCATGAAATAGGTCAAAATTGCCATATTTTGACAAAAGATGTTTGTTCTCAAATACTATTCACACCTTCAAACCCAAATTTGGTACAGAGATACCTGATGGTAAGACTATCTATGCATACTAATTTGGATAACCCCTCGGAAAAGTCAAGGGTCACAAGAGGCCGGCAAATGTGTGTAAAAGTCAAATTTTTTATAAAATTGTAGGTATTATCAACATTTTTGCAAATTTTTCAATCAAATTTGGAACAAAGGTAGCTGATGATAAGACCGTACTATGCATCTTAATTTAGTCGACTCATTGCAAAGGTCATGGGGGGGGGGGGGGGGGGGGTGGCAGGGGAGTGATTGTGGGGGGTGGGTGAGGTTGACAGATACGTAAAAATTGCTTACATTTTCACAAAACATGTATTTTGCTGGTGCAAAAGCCAGCCCTTATTGTCACAAAGGTCACACATATGTAAATAGCTCATACATGTGAGCCGTAATGGCTTTGCCTCTCTTGTTTTCAGACATAACAGCCAGCCTGTTCCATCTGCAAGAGGCATAAATTCTCATGAGCCCTTGCGGATAAATGAGAATTTATGTCTCTTGCTGGCTATGGATCGTGAGGTGTGGTTAGTCAGTGGACCACTTTCAGTCATTTCAATTTTTTGCAGTCACCCATGAATACTAGTACCGTCATACATACTAAACACCTCAAACTGTGCATGTCACTGTGGCAAGTCCCTGGGGCTGAAAGGGCTGATGAGAATGTATGCCTCTTGCATCCTCGGCTTAGTTGGCTGGATGACTACAGAATCCATGCATTGTTTGCAGAAGGCCCTATTTTTACCGTTCAAGAGAGAAGTGATTGCCCACCTTGAGAGTTCAGGGTTGGTGCCAGAGTGTGTGTACAGGGGCTCAGGAGAATCTGTGCTGCTTGCAGAAACAAATGGAACAGACCAGATTAGTGATCTTTTGTCTGTCTGTCTGTATCTCTTATGCAAGTGTCGCTGATAGCTATCTGTCTCTGATAGCCTCAGGCTACATGTATGGTACCCGAAGTGCGGCCAGTCATGCCGCCAGAAAGGACCTTTACCGAACTCCCACAGTCCGGCATGCGACAGGTTTGTGCGGGCAGTTGAACAGTTATTTTTTTTCAATTTAATATTTGTTCTTTCAGAAATTGTAACCCTTTGTCGGTCAGTAGTGCCTTTTGTCACAATGATTCCTGCAGGAATCATCGCAACAAAAAGCACTACTCATAGACTAAGGGTTTGATTGAACAGTCTTTATTGTAATTGTAATTGTTAAAATTGTGCTGTTCTGTTTGCTTGCCGTGTTAACACAACATATGGGAGGTTTTTGCGTGCAGTTGAACAGTTTGTTCTTTTCAAATATTTCTTCAGTCAGAACATTTTCTTTTTTTCGTGCAGAAGTTACTTACTTTTTTTGCATTTTGATTTTTTTCGTTGCTGTTTTTGCATGCTGTGTCATTGCAATCCAGCCTTTGTAAAGTACTCGGCTCTAACAGTAACACATCAAGAGATGAATTGACTATGATTTTGCAAGGGCAGAGCTAGATTAGCATGGCACCTGAGAAAGTGTGTTGCTAGATTAAACTCATGGAACTGCTGCATTATCCTCAGACACCTTCCAAAGTATGGCACATGGGGGTGGAGGGGGTGGGCAGGGCGGCAGGGAGGGGGGAGGGATGTGGGGGGGGGGGGGGAGGGGGATTTCTGGAGCATTTTTCATTTGATTAACCAATTACATCCTGAGGCTGATTTTAAAAAATATATTGCTTAGTGACCTATGAAGGCCACATTACAAAAGTACAGATGGGGAGATAGATCAGCCATATCATTTCAAGGGTGATGCCAGAATAGCTTGGCGCCTTAGGCGCCAAACTATAAGAGTCAAATTAATTTCATGCAGTAGTGTATTAGGATAAAAAGGGTTAAGTGACATTTGGAATCATTGACCTCTTTTTTCTGGACATGCACAACAATTTGTGGATACTTTAGAGTAGGTTTTTAGCATCCGCCTTTTTATTGCAAGAAAAAATGTCTTAATTGACAGGTGCTCTGTCCGAGTCTTGAAGAGCAGGAAACATCACCTGTCATCATTGACAGCTGATCTTTTGTAAGGGTTCCTTCTTTTTAACTTCTTTGCATTTTACACATCTGGCAGTCAGCATTTTCTGTATTTTTATGTGTTTAATAAAAGAAATATCTGCTTCAGTGGCATTGAAAAAGGTTTTGTTTTATTGCAGATGATTGCCAAGCATCTGACATCATGTCTTGTAAACTTGAAGAATTCATTGTAGACTTTGTTAATTTGTTTTTGCTTCATCGCAGGTGATTGCCAAGCGTCTGACGTTGTCCAAGCAGACCATTCCTCACTACTACCTTACTATTGACGTGAACGTGGATCATGTTCTCAAGTCAGTACCACTTTTAACTCTTTCACTTCAAATGTAGGAGGCAGGTTGACTCTTGACTGCTGAAGATTAGTGCCTGATTAGCTTTGTAGCTAAAGGTAGATTGATAATGTTGTCTAAAGGTATTTCCTGGAGATTACAGTTCAAGGGTAATGCCAGCTTAGCTTGGCGCCTTCAGGCACCAAGCTAATCTGGCACTACCCTTGAACAGTTATTGCCAATCCATTGCACGCTGTAGTGTCCTAAAAGGAGAATATGATAAAGTATAGAGACTGATCAGCATAAGGGCTATATGAAGATCGACAATGCTAGCTCAGTGCCTGAAATTTCAAAACCAACCACAGAGCTCTCTGTACAAAGTAGCTAGAGATCAGCTAATCACGGTAGCAGAACGGTAGTGCTTGACTAGCTTGATGTGTGTATTTGTGATGCCAGTATTGTTCGCCTTTGGTTGCAGATTGAGAAAGGATTTGAATGAGCTGCTAGCCAAGCAAGGTGTCAAGCTGTCTGTGAACGATTTTATTATCAAGGCCTCAGCCTTGGCCTGCAAAAAGGTCCCTGAGGCCAACTCCTCATGGCAGGACAGCTTCATTAGACAGTGAGTTAACCCCCCCTGTGCATGGGGCCACTGGTACTGTAAACAGTACTGTTGGCTGTATGCACATGTGGATTAGTTTGTGTTCTGTGTGGACTGAAAGTATAGTGTGTGTGTTTGACATTCAGATTTTGTCTGTTTTCATTTGGTTTGTGTGGGCTTGTGTGAGTCTGTACCAGTATGCGTGTGGCATGTGTTCGTGTGTGTGTGTGTGTGTGTGTGTGTAAGTAAACCTCTACTCCCATAAGAAGATAAATGATTTGTAGGCGTACATTTAAAAAAACAATTTTTTGGATTAATTGGTTAGTCATGCTAGTTCTTGTCTAACAGTTCAAAATTTCACTTTGTATGTATGACGAATTCAGTAACCCCCTTGTGCATGCAGCCACCCATACTGTTTACAGTACCAGTGGCTGCAATGTACACTAGGGTGAAGATAAACATTTAATTTGTTTTCTCAAAACACATTACCGATGGTATTACTTTTAGGAAAAGGTTCCTTGCTAGTCTAATTTTAGCCCAAAATTGTTGTGTACGAGTATGGTCATGATGGCATGTGAGGGGCGCCATAGCTACGGCGGTAGCCTCCCTTCCGGTTCAACCACGCATGCGCTCAGCGCTTACCACTTCAGTCACTTTCTTTGCTAGTCAGCAGTAGGTTGTGTACGCCTTGTGCTCTCTACGTTCGGACGTTTTGTCTTCGGTGGAAGACGGGTGTTTCGAGGATTTCCTAGGAGGGAGAGAGAAGTTTTGTGGCCTTTGGGCTTGGACGCTTTCGTGTGGTTACGATTTCGGCGTGCCGGGTTCTCAGAGACTGACACCTTGTGAACTTGACTCACTAGTTGGCCGGTTGGCTTGTGTCCTCCTAGGCTGGTGCCTTTTGGCTTCGCCCTGGGCTAGCTTCGTAGACTCGGATGCTACCTGGTTGCTGCCTGTGTCTCGCGGTTTGTTCCTACTTCGCAGTACAGTTGACTGTCGTCTCTGCGTCCTACACCGTTCGCAGCCCTTGGCCTGACGGAACCGGTCTTCGTCGCCATTTTGGTGGGACGGCGCCGGGCTACACTGCGTGCCTGTCCTTTTTCGTGCCTCTTCTTTTGCTTATGGCAAGGTAAAATCTCGGTCACTGCTTCCGTCCGGCGCTCAGGGACAGGGTAGAGCGCCGTGCGTCAGCATACGCCGTGAACTCTTCTCCGTTCGTTACACTTCGTTTTGCGTGCCTGCGGGGGCACGTTCGCTTGCATTTCAATGCTATGCTTTGTTTTGCAGTTGGCACTTATACACCTGTTCAGATGTGGCGGATGCCAGTGGCCATTGACGAACTTGAGTTTGCCTGCCTGTTCGCCTGTACTTCTGCGCTGCCATGTCTGGTCGACGCCCCTGGCTGGTAGAGAGTGGACTCAGCTATGGAGCTTTACCGACATAATCGGCCGACACCAGCACGGACGAAGGGTCAAACACCGGTAAGAACCACAGACCCGACTAGTGGGTATTACCTGGTGTGAGGACAGTCTACGCCGCAGCTTAGGCCGCGAGCCTGTCCTCCTGCACCGGCAGCAGGCACAGACCCGACTAGTGCACGCTGTACGGTCGCAGATACAAGAGCTAAGCTTCGAAGCAGACCCTCTTCTCAGAAAGTATAACACGCTGGTGATCACCACAGACCCGACTAGTGGTGCTTACCAGACGTTAGAACAGTTATGCTGCGACGGCGGTCGCGAGCAGTTCTACCACACCGGCAGCTTACACAGACCCGACTAGTGTACGCTGTCCGGTCCGGTCGACTTCGTCGACACGAGATACCTTACAGTATCACAGGCGACTGGTGGTTCTGGCAGGCGACACTACAGTCAACGCCGCGACTTCGGTCGCGTTCCCGTTCTCCTACACCGGTAGCTACCGCAGACGGACTAGGGGACTTCCGGTGCGGACGTTTCGTCGACACGGGATATCTTACAAGTACATCACGGCAGTTCTACAGACCCGCCTCTGTGGACGCTTCCCGGTTCCGCCGTTTTCAGCGGCAAGTTCGACGCGGGAACAGGTTCAACACCGTTAGCTGGTTTCACACATACGTTGCTGCCTACAAATTATGGAGCCTCGTCCTCGTCGCTCTTAACGCAAGAGGTCAGCGCTTCAGGCAGGATCTCCCCGAGGGGTTCCGGTCCAAGGGCAGTGCTGCGGCGATAGATTCTACGAGAGACGAAAGAACTCCTTCGCCGGTAGCAGGTTCCGACCTCAGAGGACGGCTCGGGTTACACTCCTACGGCAAGAACGCAGCTCTACAGTCCGGTTCCGGTTCCTCACAGCCGAGCGCACTTGCCGGCACACTTACTCTCTTCAGGGAGCGGTAGTAGACGCGCTGCGTGCAGTTGGGACTTGGAGTCGTGCGGAGCGGTTCTTCGTTATTCGCCGCCATACAAGTCTGCGCCGGCACACTGGTGGGGACTTCCTATGACCAGGTTGAGACGAAGTACCCCGAACAGATGAGGCTTCGTGACCATTCGACTTCCCCTCGTTAGATCGGGGAGTTAGGCGCACCCATCACGAGGCGACCAAGGATAACAAGGTGGGACCCAAGTCGGGAGCAATGGCTTGTTGCCCCACACAGGGCGCACTTCGCCTTTCAGAGATCGCCTGGCGGAGACGAGATCGCCGGACAGAGACGCCCAAGAGTAACGAGGTGGGACCCAAGTCAGGGTCAGTGACTTGTCCCGGGACAGTAAAGCATAAGACACCTTTCCTGGGCGCTTGTCAGCGGGAGGATTAGCTGACAAAACTCTGCTTAGAGGCCTAAAACCAATGATTCTTCTGCCGGCCTGGCGTCAGCTTCCGACCAGACCTCGCTCCCAGGCCTGGGGCTCAGTCGGCGGATCATCGACATGACAGCGAGACCCTTACACTCACGGGACCCGGCCTCGAGAGATGACCACTCCACTGTCCGTCCGCAGGCCAGAATGGACAAGCGACAGTTCGACAGAGCCGGCTAGAGTAACACGGGGGGACCCAAGTCAGCGGAGTGACCTAGACGTCCCGGTCCAGTAAGCTTGTAGTCGCTTTTCGCTGAGGGCCCTCTTAAGGTTCCCTTACCGTGGCGACCTTGATACCATATCTTGAGCACTTGCCAGCCGGAGTGATAGCTGGCAACCCCCTTCTTTGGATGGCTAAGACCAATTAATTCTGCCTGGCTGACTTCGGCAACCGAACCTACGACGCTTCCAGTCCCGGTCCAGGCGACAAATCATAGGACATGCAGAAGCCACTGCTCGGCTTCTCGGGCGCAGGTCAGTGACGCTTGTCTAGGTGAGAGCATGACTCGCGCGGTAGCGTGCACGTTGGGTATGTTAGTTGTCGTGGTACGGCGACTAGAGCCTGTTCGTTCCAGCTAGGCGTTTTAACCCTTTGCCGCAGGTGTTAAACTGTTGCATTCCCAGCGGCGCGGCGGTTCGCCAGACCGCTGGGGCACAACACCTCTTATCCTTAAAAGGCTGTAATCCTAGAACCACTGAACCGTTTACTTCAGCCTTGAGAAAATGGAGATGAGAAAACATGGTGGTATTCTGACTCGGTCATTAAGTATTGATTAATTAATTTATTATTATGATTATGATTAATTGGGTGCCCTCGCCCGGGCTATACTCGCATTGGCGCCATCTCCCGTCTCGGGCTACACCGACACTTCTACGGTTTGCGGCTTCAGCAAGGGATACAGGACCGCTGCACTTCACACGACAAGATCCCGGCTCAGTGACGTTCGGCCACGCCCTCGCCCCGACCGTGCAGACGAAAACCCGCTCTAGTTGCAGTGCAGAGAGACGACCCCACGATGGGACCCTTTCCCGGCAATCGGTCACGATCTTACAGTTCGCCTGTCATCGGAAGCAGTGCTCACTTCACGGAGACCAGGGATACGTGGAACAGGAGACGCCGTCCCAGTTCCTTTGGGTCGCTACGAATGGGAAGTCGGGCGCTCTGAAGTTCTTCGTCGCCGTTCGAGTTCGTGGGACCGGCCCTCGGATACTACGCTGTTCCTTCCAAGTGCTGGGTCCACCTTCCTTGGATCGCCGCCGCCCGGGTTCCCCGGGCTTCGGAGCATTTTGACATCCGTTCTCCTGCGTGCGGGACAGACAGCTTATTCCGCTTGGATCCAGAGGACGTCGTTCACCGTGGCTGGGCGATGATAGCTACTCCACGTCGCTACGCTCGCAGTTACGGGAGGTCTTGGATTCGCCTCCAGCTGCCTGCAGATGGATGAGGGAGTCTCCTCTGGCCTTGGACGAAGCAGGTCCCCTCATCGAGTCAAGCATTCAAGTCTCTTCCTCATCCGTTCGGGTGCCAGGTCCTTGTCGCCGGCTTCTGTCTCCGCTCCAGGACGCTGGGAGGCACTGGTGGCTTCAACTTGTGACCCTACTTCTCTTCCGCTGCCAACGCTTCGCTGCGGCTACAGACTGCGTCTGAGGGTTCGAGATGCCGCCCTGCACGCTTCTCGCGGCCGACCGAGTTGGAGAGCCGACCACGCAGGGCTCTGCGCGGTGGTGACCTTCCTTGCCCCCCCCCCCCCCCCCGGGCAGACCCACTAGGAGGCTAACAAGGACGGTGGCACAGCCGATTCACGCTGCTTCACAGCTGGATGTAGCAGTCTTCCAGGTACTCTGCTGGACAGGCGCACGGTCATCGCAGACCGTCGGACCGGATTGGCAGGGACCACTCTTCCGCGGAGGCGCAGTTCGTCTGCTGCACCGGATGGGGGCTTACATCCGAGGGACGGAGACGACGTTTGTGACACCGACGGCGCAGTCCCGGGATCGTCATGGCTGCTTACTCCAGGCGTGCGTTGTTGCATAGCACGTTGCAGTCTACCTTCATAGAGGTCAGCGCGGTCGAGGACTGTTCCGACCGACCACACTGCGGGGGCCGTCGGTCTACATCAGGGACAACGCACACAGCTCAGAGTTAGCCTCTGCTGAGAGTAGTTCTCGGCTTGTCGCGTCCTTCTCCCGGCGGGGTGCTACCCTCCACTTCGCATTGACCTGGCCTTGGTCAGCGGCGACCGAGTCCTGCTGTCCTCTTCCAAGACGACGGTTTCGGGACCTCGCGGAAGCTCTCGCTTGCCTGGGTGGAGTCGACTTGGAATTCCGGCTTTCGGCGGCGCCTGACCGGAGCGGAGGGACTGGCCCTCACCTGGCTCTACTCGACCCGCTTCGAGCCGATCCAGCCGACGAGACTACAGGACGTGTCTAGGAAGACTTGCTTCTTGGCCCTCACCTCAGCCTCCACGGTCAGCAAGTGCGCGCCCTTTGGTGCGTTCCGCCGGGTGGCAGTCCCGGACGGTCGGTTCTGTTCACCTGCTACCCTACCCGACCTTTGTAACAAAGACCAGATCCTCTTGACTGCTTCTCTTGGTCACCGCTTACACAGTTACGTTTTTTTTTTTTCACCAGCGAGACCCGTAGTGGCTATTACCTGGTGACGGGACTCCCAACGTCACTTCCCGGCCTGGTCTGCGCCCCCGGGCTGGAAGAGCAATGGACTCGGCTGTGGGGCTTTTATTGTCGTGGACTTCTGACACCGGCACGATACAGGGTCAAACACCGGTAAGAACCACAGACCCGACTAGTGGGTATTACCTGGTGAGAGGACAGTCAACACCGCAGCTTAGGCCGCGAGCCCGTCCTCCTGGGCCGGCAGCGAACACAGACCCGACTAGTGCGCGCTGTACGGTCACAGAGACGAGACCTGAGGTTTCAGTCAGACCCGCTTCTCTGAACATAAAGACACTCTGGTAATCACCACAGACCCGACTAGTGGTGCTTGCCAGACGTTAGAACACTCATCATCACGACTTCGGTCGCTGGCTCGTTCTACTACACCGGCAGCAGGCACAGACCCGACTAGTGCACGCTGTCCGGTTCCGCCGTACGTATCGGCTCGAGAGTTGCTACAGAAACGTCCTCCTGCATCGGCGGCTTCCACAGTACTTACTACCATTACAGATCCAAGCGCCACCCGTGTTTCCAGCTACAGGACCCGGTACGAGCGTTACGAGGGCACCTGCGCCGGAACAAAGCCGCTATGCAGGGGACTCGCCCGCCTACTCCTTCCCTCCCTAGGTAGAATGGCATCTCAGCACAGACGGTTCCTCCTGGCCTCGGTCATCGATGTCCTCCCTGCCGGGAACTCGCCCCTGATACAGCAAACATGAATTTCAGGGCACACAAGAACAGAACTTGGCCGCAAGCCTAGCATTCGACTGCAACTGTGCTGTCTAGACTTGTGGCGGCTGTTTTAGCGAGCGGAGTCTTCCCTCGCAAGATTCTACCTGAGGGACCCCTCCACCCAGCGCCAGAACCTTCGTGGTGGGGGACATTGGGACGGCGCAACACTCCCTCCCGGCGCCCTAGGCGCCGTGGGTATCTTTGCTAAAATTAGAGGGAGGTTGCTTGGAGTTGACGGCTCTAGCCGCCTCGATGGCATGGGTAGGGGCGTTGTAGCGGCACCCGCCTCCTGTTCGGGATTCTTCCTAAAAGTAATACCATCGGTAATGTGTTTTGAGAAAACAAATGTATTTATTTCATCAAAAACATTACCGATGACATGACAAATGGGAGTGTCTACTACGTGCTCAAATTCTAGCCTACGAACCCGTTGTGTGCACACACAACCCGGGAGGCACTCGGGGAACCCTCCAGAGGGGCCAAGAGTTGTCTCCCGGACCTGCCTATCCGGTTCCGAGTCACCTGACTCGCCAGTCAGCTACGTAGGCTCACGACCTTCGGACGTGTTCTAGCCTCGCGCTCCCTTCGACCGGTCGGTCTTGGTGCTCGAGTTCACCGTGACTTTGGCTTCGCCTGTTGCTTCGCTTCTGCTTCGCTTCTTGCTTCGCTGCAGCTTCGCTTGCGCTTCTTCGCTTGGCGTCCTCCTTGGTTAGCTTCGCTTGGCGGACCTGCTGCTTCCCGCCATTTCGCCGGTGGCGACATGGACGTCTCTTCTCCCGCTACCGCTTCGGCAGAGAGGTAGGATAGTTAGTTGGGCCCGGAGCCGGTCCCCGGGCGGGGTACCGGCCTGTGCCTTTGGACTCTACCTTGTTCGGGTTGTGTGGGTTTTGTTGAGCGGGGACTCTTACCTCGGCGGGGCCCTGGTGCCCTCGCCTTTCCCCTTTGGGGTGAATTTACTGGCTTCCCCTGGTAGCCTTCGGGGAGCATTGTTTAAACCAGCTGCGGCGCGTGGCTCATGTTGCATCTCCGGCCTGGCTGGGGTATGCTTGTTTCGAGAGCGCACTCTTAGCTTAGAGCGCTACAGCATTATTGCCGGGGGACACGGCCTTTCGTCCCTATTGTCGTTTGGCCCGCTGTGTGATGGCCTTAGTCCCCTGCGCGGCGTTGAACCCAAATAACTAAACTAAACTAAACCTATTGTCGTTTGGCGCACATTCCTCTCCAGCCTGGCTGGGGTAGGCTTTGTTCTAAAGACGCAAGCTTCGCTTCGGGTGCTATAGCAGTATAGCCTGGGGGCACAGCCCGTTTGTCCATATCGTTCGATACGGTTCCCCTTGGTAGGACGAGCCCTGTTGGTCTCGACCACGTACCGGCACGTTGTTTGTTTGGTGTGTTGCAGTGCCCTCCTGATGACCTGCACGCAGTGTGGAGGTTTCCAGTGGCCCTCGGATACGCACAAGGTCTGCCTGCCGTGTGTCGGCTGTACATCTGAGCGTTCTTGTGACGTTTGCGCCGTCTGGCCGGAGCTCCGCTGGGTCCAACTTTGGAGCTTCTACCGACGTGAACGCCCGACACCTGTGCCTGTTGCAAGACCTGCGGAAGTGCCGGCTGTCATCTCAGACACACTGTTTCCGGCGGCCTACGGATCTCCTTTCGTTCCCCTCCTCCTCTGCGTACGACTCCGCTGTGGACCGAGATCCCCGCAGACCCGCTCAAGGAGTGCGCCCTACGGGGGGAAGTCGACTCTCTCTTGAGGAAGGATGCTACAGAGGTTGTGCGCCGCGCAGACTCGCTGGGTTTTTACAGCAGACTTTTCGTCGTCCCCAAGCCTGGCGGCAAGTGGCGCCCAGTGATCGACCTCTCAGCCCTAAATCGCTTCATCGTGGCTCCTTCCTTCCACATGGAGACGGCCCGAGCCCTGCGTACCGTGGTGCGACCCATGGATTACGCCGTCAGCCTGGATCTCTCCGATGCTTACCTACACGTACCCATACATCCGGCCGCCCAGAGGTATCTGCGCTTCGCGTTCGATGGAACCGTTTACCAGTTTCGAGCCCTACCCTTCGGCCTCAACCTCAGCCCCTGGGTCTTCACCCGCTTGATGGATGCAGTTATGGCCAAGGCACGGCAGTCGTCTCTCAGCCCTATGTCCAACTACCTCGACGATCTCTTCCTGAGAAACCACGTCGAGTCCGTCTGGGAAGAAGACAGGGATACTCTGATGCGTCTGCTGTCGCGACTGGGGTTCCTCCTCAACGTCGGGAAGTCAGATCTCACGCCCTCGCGCCGCTTCATTCATCTCGGAATGGATTTTACCACCGATCTCAACGTTGTTCGCCTCCCGGATCCCCGGATTCGGAAGTTGGCCACCTTCGCCAACCAGCTAGCTCAGCAGGAAGCAGCTCCCGCCCGAGTTTGGCTTCAACTCCTCGGACTGATCAACGCAGCGGCGGACCTTCTCCCCCTGGGTCGCCTCTACGCCCGCCCCCTTCAGCTGCACCTCCTGCTTCTCTGGAGACCCTCTTCTGGCGACCTTACCCACCTGGTCCCGGTTTCCCCCCTGGTTCGCCCTCACCTTCTACGCTGGACCGACACGGCTTGGTTGGCTTCGGGAGTCCCTTTGTCCTCCCCTCCCCCGCACCTCTCCCTGTGTGTCGACGCGAGCCTCTCGGGGTGGGGAGCCCACCTGCTTCCTCAATTCTCCTCGGCTTCCGGCCTCTGGCCCCCGGAGTTTGCGGACAAGCACAGCAATTGGTTAGAGCTGCAGGCAGTCTGGCAAGCCCTCTTCGTTTGGGAGAACCAGCTCAGGAACCAACGGCTTCTCGTCCTCTCCGACAACTCGACGGTGGTGGCCTACATCCAGAGACAGGGGGGCACCCGATCTCCCGACCTCTGTATGCTCCTCTTCCGTTTGATGCGCTGGGCCGAGGAACGCGACATTACACTCCTCGCACGACACATTCCGGGCCACTTGAATGTGTTGGCGGACTCGCTCTCTCGCCGCGGCCAGTTGCTCCACACAGAATGGACGTTGCGCCCGGACATCTTCCAGATGATCTGCGCCCGTTGGGAGACTCCCTTAATCGACCTCTTTGCTACGAGGTGGAATCGCCAGCTTCCCCTCTTCGTCTCCCCGGTTCCAGACCCGCTGGCCTGGGCAGTCGATGCCCTCTCGATTCCTTGGGACGGCCTCATCGCTTACGCGTACCCCCCAACAGTCCTCATTCCCAAGGTCCTCCACAAACTTCGAGGGAGCAACGCAGTCCTGCTTCTGGTCGCCCCGCTGGCTTGGACCCGGTCCTGGACCACCGACCTACTCAACCTCGCCACCTCTCCTCCCCTGCGCCTTCCCACGCCCCGTTCCATGCTCAAGCAGCCCAGGCAGGCTCTCTTCCACCCTTGTCCCGAACGCCTGTCTCTTCACGCCTGGAGGTTGTGCAGCGCGCCCTCACCGCTCGAGGCTTCTCTGGTGCAGCAGTGGAGGCAATCGCTGCAGCCCGCAAGCCTTCCACCCGGCGTGTTTACGAAGGGAAGTGGCGCGTCTTGTGTGCCTGGTGCGACGCCCGTCGCCTCCTACCCACCGGACTGACTAACCCACAGCTAGCGGACTTTCTCCTATGGCTCTTCGAGGTCCAAGGTTTGGCGCCCATCACCATCAGGGGATACTTATCCATGGTCGCCGACACGTACCGTCATCTCGGCCTTCCAGACCCCGGCGCCTGTAAGGACCTTTCCGACCTCATGTCCAGCTTCAGCCTCCAACGTCCGACTCAGCGTTCTCTCATTCCTCGCTGGGACCTACCTTGGGTCCTGACGTGGCTGAATTCTTCCCAGTTCGAGCCACTCGCTCTAGCCCCTCTGGCAAATGTGACACGCAAGACCTGCTTCCTTCTAGCCTTGGCCACCGCGTCCAGAGTTAGCGAGCTACACGCTCTTTCTACCCGCCCAGACTGCCTCCAGTTCAGGGCAGATCGCTCCGTGCAGCTCTTAACGGACCCCAGCTTTATTGCCAAAACAAGGTCGCCCCTAACTGCTCCACAGATCATCACCTTGCGGCCCCTGGGAGGGCCTGCCTGCTCTCCGGAGACTCGGCGACAGGATCCCGTGCGTGCCCTACGCATCTACCTGCGCCGTACCAAAGTTACCCGTAGAGGGCGCTCCCGCCTCTTCCTGCCCATACGCCAGGGCATGACTGATATCACAGCCCAGACGATCTCCTCCTGGCTGCGCTGGGTAATACGATCGGCATACATGGATCTCTCCCCACGCGTAGCGCAGAGACTGAAGATCCGCGCACACGAAGTACGCGCCATGGCCACGAGCGTCGCATTCGATCGGAACTGCGCTGTCAAGGACATCGTGGCCGCGGTGGGCTGGCGAGCAGAATCTACCTTCGCTCGTTTCTACCTTCGGGATCTGGCGGGACAGCGAGACAACCTCGCCTTGTTGGGGGACCTCACGGTGGCACAGCACTCCCTCCCGGCGCAGCAGGCGCCGTAGGTACGCACCTAGCTCGTTACCTGGGAATTAGCAATGGGAGGACGGTCTTGGTCTCCGGTAGTACCGGGGCGGCACCCTCCTCCTATTCGTGATTCTCCCATTTGTCATGTCATCGGTAATGTTTTTGATGAAATAAATGCATTTTTCTTTAAAAGGTATTTTTTCGAAAAATACTTACCGATGACATGACACGGAGGACCCTCCCACCTGCCCCGCTTGCCGCTGGTGAGCCTAGTATCTGACTGGCGAGTCAGGTGACTCGGAACCGGATAGGCAGGTCCGGGAGACAACTCTTGGCCCCTCTGGAGGGTTCCCCGAGTGCCTCCCGGGTTGTGTGTGCACACAACGGGTTCGTAGGCTAGAATTTGAGCACGTAGTAGACACTCCCATTTGTCATGTCATCGGTAAGTATTTTTCGAAAAAATACCTTTTAAAGAAAAATGCATTTTTCTTTAAAATAAATTTTTTTGAAAAATACTTACCGATGGTATTACTCGAAGGTCCCTCCCACCTGCCCCGCTTGCCGCTGGTCCGCAAAGAAAGTGACTGAAGTGGTAAGCGCTGAGCGCATGCGTGGTTGAACCGGAAGGGAGGCTACCGCCGTAGCTATGGCGCCCCTCACATGCCATCATGACCATACTCGTACACAACAATTTTGGGCTAAAATTAGACTAGCAAGGAACCTTTTCCTAAAAGTAATACCATCGGTAAGTATTTTTCAAAAAAATTTATTTTAAAGAAAAATACATTTTTGTACTTTTGTTAAAAAAGTTCAGGATTTTGACTATGTCTTTTTCTCTGTCAGGTATAACTCAGTAGACGTCAACGTGGCTGTGGCAACTGATAATGGACTCATTACGCCAATTGTTTTTGGGGCTGACTCCAAGGTGACTTGATGTTCACGCTTCTCTATACTGATTTAAAATTTATATGCTCTTTTTTCCAATTAATGCATATTTATTATGATATGATTGTGTACTGTTTCTGTTCGTGGAGCATTATTATGATCAATGTGTTTCAGTTGTAATAAACTGGCCTGTGATTTTGAAGAAGTATTCATTGATAATACTATGCTGACAGGCAAAAGAAATGCTACATTTTTGGAATCATCGGAAACACTTTCATGTTTCCGATGATTCCCAAAATGTCGCATTTCTTTTGCTCGTCTGTATATTAATCATTGGGTTCTGTTTCTTCCTGGCAGGGTTTGAGTGTGATTGCTCAAGATGTTTTGTCCTTGGCGACACGGGCACGGGAAGGAAAGCTACAGCCTCATGAATTCCAGGTATAGCATTGATGCTTCAGTTCAGCTTACATTTGTCTTAACCCCGTAACTGCTTTGGAAAGTTGAAAGATATCCATCTGCAAGAGACATAAACCCTCATGAGCCCCCGCAGTCGCGGGGGCTCATGAGGATTTATGTCTCTTGTTAGTCCTATGTTTTTTATGTTTTCTATTTTTGCTCCCTGTTACATTGTTATCTTCACGTCTTCGCCCCAGCTGGCAGCAAAGGGGTTGGTGTTTACATGGTCAACATTATTGCATTCCACACTCCTTGTTGAATATGTTTAAACCTAATATTAATGACTTTTCCAGTTTATGGTGGTGTCTACAGCTGTATACCTGGTGTGGAAGATGGCTTGGTCATGATAGTTCAAGGGCAGTGCCAGATTCATTTGGTGCCTTTCCAGGTGCCAAGCTTATCTGGTAGTAACTTTGATCTATCCTTGCTGACCCATCTCCGGCTGTTTTTGTGTTAACACAGTAGCCCTTTAGGTCAGAATTCCAAATTCTTGGTCGTGATAGTTCAAGGGCAGTGCCAGATTCATTTGGTGCCTTTCCAGGTGCCAAGCTTATCTGGTAGTAACTTTGATCTATCCTTGCTGACCCATCTCCGGCTGTTTTGTGTTAACACAGTAGCCCTTTAGGTCAGAATTCCAAATTCTTGGTCGTGATAGTTCAAGGGCAGTGCCAGATTCATTTGGTGCCTTTCCAGGTGCCAAGCTTATCTGGTAGTAACTTTGATCTATCCTTGCTGACCCATCTCCGGCTGTTTTGTGTTAACACAGTAGCCCTTTAGGTCAGAATTCCAAATTCTTGGTCGTGATAGTTCAAGGGCAGTGCCAGATTCATTTGGTGCCTTTCCAGGTGCCAAGCTTATCTGATAGTAACTTTGATCTATCCTTGCTGACCCATCTCCGGCTGTTTTGTGTTAACACAGTAGCCCTTTAGGTCAGTATTCCGAATTCTGGGAACCTTAACTGAAGACTGCATTACACAGGAGATAGAGTGACCATGATGGTTCAAGGGTTACAGTTGAGAGGGCTCATGCGGATTTATACCTCGTGTGTTAGATGGTGGTCAATTTTCTCAGCAGCAAAGGGGTTTAAAAAAACAACTAATGACAGTGTGTGTTTGTGTGATTTCAGGGTGGAACGTTTACCATCTCCAACCTTGGCATGTTCGGCATTAAACATTTTACAGCTGTCATCAACCCACCACAGGTTAGTTCACCTTTAGATTATGGGTCACAGAATCAGTAATGCAGGGTTGAGATATTTTTGTGTTAGCAGATTTGGAGAGGGAGGAGAGAGAGATAGAGAGAGAAGGTGTGTGCGTGCGTGTATGCATGTGCACGTGCATGCACACATGCAAACAATTGACTTTGCAGTCAAGACTGGAGGGGAAGATACAGACACAGGGCATGTGCATGTGTGTG
Source organism: Semisulcospira habei (assembly GCA_036245525.1). Lineage (NCBI taxonomy): Eukaryota > Metazoa > Mollusca > Gastropoda > Semisulcospiridae > Semisulcospira > Semisulcospira habei. The sequence goes on along the minus strand of BTPG01000001.1, from coordinate 163,821,004 downwards.
GTGTTCTGAAGTTTTGTCATACAATAAATAAGAGTTTACTGTGTTATTGAATACTTTGGGCTTGCATATGAGTCAGCTGAAAAGTGCAAACTACTGAAATTGTGTCTTTTTGTCCAGTTTATAAGAAATGAATAAAAGGACACAAGTAGTTTTAAGAACCTGGAGCCAGTTGTATGAGCAAGAATAGTCCTGCACCAGCCACTAAGCGGGCACAGGACTAAGCTCGCTCATGCAACTGACCCCAGATGTAAAGAGGCATATTCAGTACAGAAGTTCTCAAAGCTGATCATGAAGTCTGAGACTGTGTCAATGCTTTTTTTCAGGCTTGCATTTTGGCAGTAGGAGGAGCTGAAAAACGACTGTTGGCCAGCGAAGACTCCAACTCTGGGTGAGTCCCTAATACACCTTGTTTTTCTGAACATTCCTTGTGGTGGTAGCCCTTTGTCTGTCGATAGCACTTTTGGTCGAGGTGATTCCTGCAGGAATCCCCTCGACCAAAAGCGCTATGGACAGGCAAAAGGGTTAAAATTGTGTCTTGCCCGGGCACGCCTACAGACCAGCACACGTTTAGCAAGTAAGTCACTTGATAAACTGGATGCCTGCCTCAGTGCTTGACCCTTTCCCTCATTTTTTTGTTGTCAAAACGAAAAAATGGCTAACAATCCAGTGTATAAGGAGTCTTTGGGCTGATGTTGGTCCATGCACGGCAATGCGTGGGGAAACATCAGGCAATTTAAGCCGAATGACTCTTTGCATACTAGGCAGCCAAACCAACCATACATGTATACAAGTACATAGACGGGAAAACATGCCAAAATGACAGCATTTTATATACAAACAAAGTTGACATGCATATGTGACAATAGATGTTGAAGTGCCTTTTATACACACAAAAGTTGGCATGGGTATGTGACAGTAGTAGTGTTGAAATGCACTCTTGCTCTCTGTTTCTACAGAAGAGGTTTGCTGGGTATCTTGGACAACGCAGTAAAATGTTGGAAAAATGGATTATGGCGAAAGGGAATGTTTAATCCAGAGTTCGTTTAATTCTGCCAGATCATTTTGTTCACTGAAGAAAGAGTTTTGCATTCCGCGTTTGTGTTCATGGCCAAAAGCATTTGACGTTTATGCCCAAATGTTTTGTATAAGTACAGGTCAGCGTCATTAACTTGCAGTTTTTTTTTCTTTTTTTAATCATGGTTTTTTAGTCACACCAGCCAGTTTCTTGAAGATAACAGATTTTCTTTTAGGTTTGTACATTGACAGGTGCCCTGCATTAACCCTCTTGTGCATGCAACCCCTGGTACTGTACTGTACTGTATACAGCACCATTGTACATGCAACCCCTGGTACTGTACTGTACTGTATTCAGCACCATTGTACATGCAACCCCTGGTACTGTACTGTACTGTATATAGCACCATTGTACATGCAACCCCTGGTACTGTACTGTATACAGCACCATTGTACATGCAACCCCTGGTACTGTACTGTACTGTACTGTATACAGCACCATTGCTTGCAGAAACAAGAGGTTTAAGAGACAGAATCACTGTCCAGTTCATAGGTTGAAGATGACCTGAACTTTGTGGTATTTTGTTAGTGTACAGTTTTTCAGACCTTTAGAGTATATGCACACTATTATTAACACCGTCACTGGTGAGAAAAAGTAAACGCTGTACAACTACAAGAGGCATGGATCCACATGAGCCCCTGCAGTTGGGGGAGCTCATGTGGATTAATGCTTCTTGCTGGCACAATTCTGTGTCCATATTCTTGGGCCTTGAATTTACAAAGATTTCAAAAACACAACTTGTGATCACTGGCAGGGTAGTGGTGTAATATCAGCTCATGAATTTTTTTCAGTGCTTGGTTCTTGATCATTTCCCTCCCTTCATTTTCATTCGTTTTGTTCATTTTGATGCTTTTTGATTTGAATTTTTCTTAACCCTTTTAGCCCCAGGGCCCTGCAGCAGGAGATGGATTGACCATGATAATTCAAGGGTAGTGCCAGATGAGCTTGGCACCTTCAGGCGCCAAGCTCATCTGGCACTACCCTTGAATTATCATGATTAATCCATCTCCTACAACTGGTACATAGTTGTTAGACAATGCCACCAAAAGTTTGGAAGTGGGGCCGTGGGGTTAGGAGGGTTAAATTGGATATTTTGGTTTGTACACAAGATTTTCAGTTTGTGTAGAAGACATTTTTTAGTTAAAGACCTTTACTTAAGTTCAGTATTTTGACCACTGTTATCTGTTGGAGACTTTTAGTTTATATCCCTGACTTTATCAAAAATACTAATTACTCAGGTGCCTCTAGTTTTGATACACACTTTATGTTCTGTATGCAAGATCTATTTGTTTAACTATTCATATTTTATCTCTCTATTTATTCCATTCTTTAGCTGTTTATTTTCAGTTATTGTTTTGTGTTTCACAAGCAGTAATTGTTGGTGCCAGACTTGACCTTACTGCTGATACTTCATGAAACCGTTGATACTTGATTAGTGTGTGTGCGAGTCTATGTGTATGCTATGTGAGCGGCAGCAGGCACGAGTAAATGCGAATGTGTTCAGTGATGTGAATGTATGTAGACATAAGTTTTGTGCTACGTGTTTTGTGCGTGTGTATTTGCGTCATTATGTATCTTCTGTTCTCTCTTTCTTATTATATATATATATATATATCAAGGAGTACTAAAGACGCTTGATATATATATATATATATATATATATATATATATATATATATATATATATATATATATATATATATATATATATATATATATATATATTGTTGTTTTTGTTGTTACGTCATTCTAAATTTTCTCTGTACAGGATGGCGTCTTTTCTTTCTGTCGTGTGTTCTTTTCTGTTCTGTTTTGATATCACCGAGAAGAAGGATCTTTGATCTGAAAGTGAAACGTCGTGTTTCATGTGTCCAACTTAAAGGGTTTTCAACTTCTATTTTCTGCTTTCCTTTCTCATGAAACCCTTGCGGCAACAGTTTTACTACAAGCAGTAATTCTGTTTTGATCATGCATTCCTTACAGGTGCGTAGTAGAACCTCTTTTGAGTGACCACACCTTTTTCGAAGACAATCACTTGGTTGGTTACAGCCACCTAAATGCTGAACTTTAATGACTGGTGACACCTTTTGCAACTTTTCTTTGAGAGTGCACCCGTCTTTTACTTTTTTGTTTTTGCAAAAAACAAACAACCAACCAAAACAACAGCCCTAAAATGGTTGCTCAAAACAGATTCTGGAAAGAAACATGCTTTTCTGGGATAATAACCTCAAATAGTTTATTAAGACCAGCACCCAAATTTGTTAACTCATGTAACCCTTTTAGCTCCATGGTCACATTTCTGAAATTTTGGAGTGTTGCCTTATGACTTATGTACCAACTGCAGGAGATGGATTAACCATGATAATTCAAGGGTAGTGCCAGATTAGCTTGGCGCCTTCAGGCGCCAAGCTAATCTGGCACTACCCTTGAATTATCATGGTCTAACAATCTCCTGCTGTAGGGACTTGGGGCTAAATGGGTTAAAGTGTCCCGCATCAATAGCTGCCAAAGTGTCGTATAGCATTTTGCAGGACATTTTGACACTTTGCAGGTATTGATGTGGGGGTGCCTTGAATGAGTTGACACACTTTAATTCATTTATTTATTTGTGTATTTATTTAAAAAAATTTTTGTTGTTGTTTATCCTAATTTCTTTTCCCCTCCTCTTTGCAGCTTTGTAGCAGGCAGTGTAATGTCAGTGACATTGAGTTGCGACCATCGTGTGGTGGACGGAGCCGTGGGAGCTCAGTGGTTGGCCCAGTTCCGCAAACTGATGGAGCGGCCAGAAACCATGCTGCTGTAGGAAACCGAGACTGTAGAATAACCAACGTGCGTGCGTGTGTTTATGTGAGATTGACGACTCTCAGACTCTCCTCGAGCTTACTGGTGTGATAAGGAATTTAACGTGTTCATAGTTCTGAGAAAGTCTTTACCAACTTGCATTATGACAATACACTAAAAAATTAACTCGTTTAGTTGTAAATACAGGTTTCTGAAATTTGGGAGCAGACTCTGCGAAGGTCAAGTTTCCAAAATTTTAAGCTGAAATAAAAGCCGGCTAAAAATTGAAAGACAAGAAAATGCGAAGATGAAAATACGTTCTAGTCTGCGATTTCACGCTGGGCTGTGATTTTGGACCTTGAAGCTTTTAACTCTTTAACTCCTAGAACTAAATGACTTCCATTCCATAGAATGGAAGTCATTTAGTTCTGGGAGTTTCAAATTGAAGCAGTAACCTCCCAACTTGCACAACAGCGCACAAATTACATGGTTTGGAGAAACGGGCAGCTTTAAAACAAGTAGAGGTGACAGATGTAAAGACTGTGATTATTGTCAGACTATTTATGATCACGGTACAGTGGTACCTGTTTTGAACAGCCTTCCTTTTCACAAGAAAAAAATGCTCTTAACAATGAGGTGCTCATTCAAGCGAAGTCTTGAAAAGCAAAAAGTGATGCCAGTCAATAAAGACCATCTAAATGATGGTCTTGAATGACAGGTGGACTTTCATAAAGGTGGTCGCTCAAGACATGTTCTGCTGTACCTAAAGCTCTGGACATACAGTAAGGGAAACATTCTGAATCATGTGATAAATTGTGAAAACTTTACAGTTCGACATTATATGGATTTGAACAAAATGTGTTTGTGTGCAATCATGTTTTAGGGGAAAATGCTCAGAACTGGTTATTAAAGTGATTGCATTCAAGAATTATTAGTTTTATTTTTTCTTCCACATGGCTGATCGTATCTGTTTTAATTCTTAGCACCCCATTAATGTTTAGTTTTGTCAAATTTTGGGACTGCCACCCACGCAAAGGGAATCAGACGGTGTACATGCTACTTCTGCTGTGAAATATGTGCATATCTCAAGTAATAAAAGATAGACCATAATTATTGTGTTGTAGAATTTTGTTGAAAAGAGTATGTCAAGGCAGTTGTGCGCTGCACCCCAAATAACACCTTCAGTATGAGGCACAGAGGGAGGATATTGCAGTCGGCAAGATGCTTAGAGTTTCATGTGCCCCTGCACATGAAACTCTACGCTTCTTGCAGACGAGAGAGGCTGGGTGAGGGATGGATGCATCTATGAGATTAAACTATTTTCAGTGTGTTAAAATACAGTCTGTTTAAGCAAGGTGTTTGTGTAACTTCTGTGAAATTTGTCGTAAATATTTTCTTTTACAGCTGTGTAGAAACGGTGTACTGTTATAACAACTTTACAACTTTCATCTCTGCAATTTAAAAGCTGTAGAAATGGCTTTTTTTTGTAGTTTGGGGTACTCACAGACGTGCTGATTGTAGATTGATATATTTTAGCTTTATTTGTATGTACTTCCATATGTTATTTTGTTTATTGTGTATGTGTGACCCTATGATTTTGTTTATGTGTAAGTACAGTAGGGTAACGTAATTACCTGAATAAATGAGGGAGCTGTTTCATCATCCTTTGTGTGCTGGTCTGTGATTTTAGACCTTACGACTGTCATAAGGTCTAAAAATCACAAACCTGCACACCGTTATAAGTTAGTCTTCTTCATGTGTACATGAACTGCCACAGTTTATACATAATTGGATCTGTATATGTTGTGTAAGCGTGCAATGATGTTGACATTTAGCTTATGTTTTTTTGGTATGCCCCACTTGTGTAAATGATCCAGCTGACAGACATACTGGTAAGTTAGGTGATAAATACATATTTGCAGCACAATTTAGGTTCAGTTTGAGAGTGGGTTGCAAGCATGTTTTTGTGTAAAAGTGTATGTGTGCATATGAATGTGTGTGCGTGCGTGCGTGCGTGCGTGCATGCGTATATCTGGCAAATATTTATCTTAGTTGATCCTAAGTTTCACAGGAGACATCTTGTACATTAGTATTATTCTAGCTTTGCTAGAACTCTTTTCTGAATGATAAGTAGCACATTACATTCTTGCCTGTACATCCGTTTTGAAAAAGTAAAAAAAAACAAAAACCCACTATTTATGAAATGTTTGTGTTTTATTGAGAAAGTACAAGAAGTGCAAAACAATTTATTAAATTTTCTCATCAAAATTTGATAAATTGTGTTGTACTTGACCTTTTTAAGCGTGTTTCTGTCCTTGTCAGGATTTTCTTTATTTTCTGAATAGATTCTTAGTGTTCAGTTAGAGGGTCACAGATTTGAAGGCTCTTTGATCTCAGCATGCAGGTCCGTTTGCTGCTGGCCAGTGCACTGAACTCATCTGTGATTTTGGCCTTTAGGTCCTAAGTCTGTAAAGTCCAAAATTACAGACCAGGCGGCACAGAACATTAAGTCAAGGATTCCATTCTTTTGGGTATTCTCGATGTTGCTACTTTGACGCACCAGTAATCTCAGCTCAAAACTCCTACAGTACTTTGTGAGTTGTTTATGGCTTATGCTTGCATGTATGTAGAACGTCTGTGGACAATTGCATGAGTTAGTCCTGCGCCAGCCACTATGCAAGGTGCTCCGCTAAAGCAGAGCACCTGGCTTAGTGGCTGGCACAGGACTAGGCTCGCACATGCAGCTGACCCCTGGATGTGTGTGATGCTATGAGAGTTTGGATCTTCAAATCACATAACATCACACACATTAACACATTCAACTCCGACACGCCATGGCAAGAGATGGATCGAGCGTGATAGTTCAAGGGTTGTGCCCGAATAGCTTGGCGCCTTTGGGCGCCAAGCTATTCTGGCACAACCCTTATCACGCTCGATCTGTTTCCAGAAGTGTAATACAGTCTTCAGGGGGCAACTTCAAAATCTGCGGATTTCCGTCCTGGAACTGAATGTGTTAAAATGGGCAGTTGGAATGCATTCACTATTTTTCTGATAATTGTTTTAAATTGCAGTGGACGCTAATTTTGCCTTCGGGTAAATTGCAGCGTATGCTAATTTTGTCTTCTGGTAAATTACAGTGTATGCTAATTTTGTTTGGATGTCAATTAGATTCAGCAAAAAGGTGTTTACGTTATCGGGCCTGTTGAAGTGTTATATTTACAACTTCTGTGGGCTTCTGTGTGAATGTTGCGCATGTTACAGAAACAAATAAACTCTGCAGATATTAGGTAATAAACGGAAGTATTGTTGTTGTAACTTCTCTGGTTATGTGATTTGGTATTTTATTCCTCTATGCCAGTCTGTCTCTCTTTCTATTGAACACAAACAATCGCACGTATGCATCCAAGGATGAGAAACACACATGTTAGCCTATACAAACAGTATCAGTTATCTGGAAGTGGGGGGGGGGGGGGGGAGCTTGCGTGTCGGGTCTCTCACCAGTTGCCTGGAGACGGGGGGTGGTGGTTTAAAAACTCGCCCAAAAGGGACTTTGTTATAGCATTTTAAAGGATTTTGGGTCCAGACTAACCTTAAAAGGACTTTGTTCTAGCATTTCAGAGGCGGATCGGGGGTGGGGGGTGGGAGGGGTTCCGACCCCCCCCCCCCCCCCCCGACCCAAAATTGTTTAAAATGTTATAACAAAGTCCCTTTTTAGGGCGTTTGGGACCCTCCCCCCCCCCCCCCACCCCCATTAATTTATTGGCGAGTTTCCACACGCACATGGTATCCCCCCACCGTTGTTTGATATTGTGGCGAGTGTTCACACACACACGCCTCCTCCTCCTCTCTCTCTCCACCCCCATCCCCCTTCCGTTGTTTGATTTTTCGGACATTGGAAGAAGGTCTAGCCTCAGGGAGGCCTTTTGTGTCAGGTTGAAGGTTCCAAAGAAAAGTTCGAAACCCCCCCCCCCGCCCCCTCGAGGTAACTGACCCACCCCTGTAATTTAAAGAATTTTGGGTCTTGGGTGGGGTGGGGTGGGGGGTCTGGAACGCCCTCCCAGATCCGTCCCTGCGCGCACACACTGTTAGCCTTGGACAGCATGGAGTGCACCAGACCAAACTGAACGTGTTAATTCCGCGAATTACGTGACGATTTATTCGTCTCGTACTGCCAGTCCTACGTCAACCCTTAAAACGCCCTCAGTTTGAACAACCGGGCTCGACCTCCGCCAACAAGAGGCATATATTCTCATAAGCCCCCTGCATTTGCTGGGGTACGTGAGAAATCTATGCCTCTTGCCCACAAAACGGGACGCGTGATGAGAAACGGCAATTGGTGACCGACTGGCCGCATGAAAGGACTATAGAAACCCATTAGCACATCAGTTGCGGTGACCGAGTTGGCAATGCAGTCTACCGGCTAGTCCCATCTTTTTGCTGGAGACACAGAGCCACATGGACCCCTGCAAGTGCGGGGCGCATGATAATCTATGTCTTGCTTTAAAAAAGGAAGGTCGGCCCAACATGCGCTTTAACCCTTAGTCTGGCCCGCTACGACCGTCATAACATGGTAGTTCAAGGGTGGTGTCAGAATAGCTTGGCGCCAAGCTATTCTGACAGCACCCTTGAACTATCATGGTCGATAAGTCTCCAGGAATGTGATGCACACTTCAAAGGGTGTATAAAAAAATTGATAATTTCATCATCAAGATATAATGAGTGAAACAAGTGCTATTTTTCTCTGCAACAGACACAGATTAACATCAGCCCCAGCAGGTGCAGGGGCCGGGTCACGCAAATTTACGCCTTTTGCTGAGCGAGTTTTGACTCCGCGGCTGTTTCTCAAAGCAAGGGGTTCAGCGTCGATCGAATGACAGCGATGGAGGCAAATTACTGTTCTTTCCGGCCCTCCTGTTGCCTTGGTAACCCGAGAAACTGCTTTACCCCCCCCCCCCCTCCCCCCGCCACATTCAAGGATGAAAATAGAAATCAGTTATAAACGGCGGCCATAATCAGCACACCCGAATATGATGTAAAATGGCTGCTCATCGTGGTGTGTGTATTCGCAGGGCCGGATCCAGGGGGGGTGCTTTGGTACTACAGCACCGCCCCCCCCCCCCCACCTTGGCTTAAAAAATAGAAAAATCATTCACTTCTAGTCCACAACATGGTCCGAGAAGGAGGGGGGGGGGGGTGCTTTAATGCTATTGCAGCACCCCCTTGGGCAGTGGGCAGATGTTCACATCTGCACGGGACATAGACGACCCCGCCCTCCACGAGTCGCCTGCTGCCTTGCAGGCCTGGCCGCTTGGCTGCGGAAAGGCTAAGGGAGGAAACCCCTGACATCAAAGCCCCCGTGTCTCCGGGGAAGGCTTTTGAGCCAGAGACTAGGACAAGGACAGTCTGATATAAAACCTACGACCCGAGGACCTCGATGCCATCGTCCCAGCTTGCTAGGCCATGGCAGATGAACCAAGGGTTTAAAGGGTGGGGCCAGTACTGCGCACACTGCACTCCACCAAAAAGCTCCACCGCGCAGGCTTTAGGAAACGTCCACGGACCATGACACTGACCATTCCAAGTCCTGTAGCGACGGGCGAGGGGCGAAACGGCAGGTGAAAGATGTCACTGGAAGCCGCAGTCTCAAACCTGCATGCAGGCGGTTCAGGATATTGGTCGCCTGATGTTGACCTGGGGATGACAACATCACTCGGCACACCCTGAACGACCAAGCAGCCTTCTCTAGGGACAGCACTGCTTGCTCCACACGGAGAGGGGCCTAGAAAAGGTGGCCTAACCAAAGCTCGTCCCCTCGCAACCCCAGTTGGCTAGCCGCGGTCAACGGGCATCTTCTCCTGCGTTCAAAAAACAAGAAAGAATAACGGATCCACTCTCATGACGACCACGACCGGACTCAACGTAGCATGCTGGAACGTCCGAACCATGCTCGACAAAGCAGACAGCGGACGCCCTGAACGTCGCTCCGCCCTCATTGCCCATGAATTGCGGAGGTTAAACATCGACATCGCCGCACTCAGCGAAGTACGCCTTCCGGACGAAGGCAGCCTCCAAGAACTTGGTGCTGGGTACACCCTCTACTGGTCAGGCAGGCCTGCATCAGAAAGACGGCTCTCAGGCGTGGGTTTCATGGTCAAGACATCCATTGCGACTAAGCTGGAAAACCTACCAACGGGCCACTCAGACCGCATCATGTCCATGCGCCTCCCACTGAGACACCAGCAACACGTCACCCTTCTCAGTGTGTACTCCCTGTAGCAGAGGAGCCCTCTGCTAATGCTATCACTAGTTACTACCAGCGAGTCAGAGTTCGGTGATTTAGTGCACGCTTGGCGCACTGTGAGCGAGAATTTTGCTGACTTAGCTAGTTAGTGTGTAGCGGACTACACGCGCGAAGCTGTGACGTAGTTTCCGGACCCAGAGGCTGGGAGCCTATATAAAGCGGCCGATTCTCAGTCTCGTTGGTGGTTGTGCATAATGATCACCCTCCCCTTTCCCCCCTGTGAGCGGTTGTGAATAATGATCTCTCACATTCCAGTCCCTTTCCCCCGTGAGCGGTTGTGAATAATGATCTCTCACACTTCCCGGCCCTACCCCACGAGGCGGTTGTGAATAATGATCACCTCGAGCCACCCCGACCCTTTCCCCCGTGAGCGGTTGTGAATAATGATCTCTCACACTTCCCGGCCCTACCCCACGAGGCGGTTGTGAATAATGATCACCTCGAGCCACCCCGACCCTTTCCCCCGTGAGCGGTTGTGAATAATGATCTCTCACACTTCCCGGCCCTACCCCACGAGGCGGTTGTGAATAATGATCACCTCGAGCCACCCCGACCCTACCCCACGAGACGGTTGTGAATAATGATCATCTCGAACCACCCCGGCCCTATCCTATAGGGACAGTAGTGTTTCGGTTTAGTTCACCCAAATAGGGTTTAGGATGCGTTAGGACAGCGCGTAGGTTTTATTAGTAAGTGCGTACCTAGGAGCTAGGTTCACTAGGAATCGTATTCATCGTTGTAGGTGTCAGGCATAGGAGATAGGTTTGCTAGGTATCGTGTCGGAAGGTATAGGTGTTAGGCCTACGGTGTTTAAGGTTATTGGCACTTGCACTGGTTCGACTAATTTTGATTATGTTGTTTGTTTTATTATGAATGCTTTTCTGGTACAAATAAATCTTGGAACCTTACTTCTATCTTATGATGCTCAGCGGCTAGAGTGAGAGCGAGACTGAGACTGTGCGTGTGTACGTGCGAGAGGTTTGTGTGTGTGTACGTCCGTGCATGTATGACGGTGTGACTGATCGTGCGAGCGCACGTTACTAGCAGCTCAGTAGGAACGATAACAACAAGTCCAGTCAAAATAGGGTTTTTCTGGATACTGTGGTCGGTCCATTGCGCAAGCAACTTTGGCTTTTTGAACACAACGCGAGGCAAGAGTAAACACTGACGGATTTCAGTTGTGCGCATGCGAGACTAGAGTAGATTTATCTACTCTCCACTGCAATCTCCAGTCCTTCCCTAGACCACAAAAGGAATTCGGACTTAAACTCTGTAGGCACTTGAGTACTGTATTAGATGGGCAGTTTTTGTCTATCTGATAAACTATTTAAGTCGCCTACACCCAGTCACTGAGTCCGGTTACACTCCCCAACCCTCCTGGCAGAGCCTGCTGAAAAGGACAAGTTTTACACTGACTTGCGCAGCCTCCTACAGAGTATCCCTGCAGACGACAAAGTCATCATCCTTGGCGACTTCAACGCCAGAGTGGGCCAGGACTCTGAAGCCTGGAAAGGAGTCCTCGGCAAGCATGGCGTGGGGAACTGCAATGACAATGGCCGCCTACTGTTGGAGTTCTGTGCGGAGCAGCAACTGGTCATCACCAACACTACTTTTCAGCAAAAGGACAGTCGAAAGACCACCTGGATGCATCCTCGCTCCAAACACTGGCACCTTATTGACTATGTCCTAGTGCGTCAGAGAGACCGCAGTGACGTCCTCCTCACCAGAGTGATGCCCAGCGCAGAGTGCCACACTGACCACCGCCTTGTCCGCTGCAAACTCAGGCTCCACTTCAAGCCAAAACCCAAGAAATGGGGGCCGCCCAAGAAAAAGCTTGATGTTGCCAGCCTTCAGCGTGACGATGTGAAAGCTGCCTTTCAGACAGATTTACAGCGCAGGCTCAAAGACACAGCGGACCCAGTAGACTCCTCCCCTGAAACACTTTGGGAACAACTGAAAACTGCTATTGCAAAATCCTCTGCAGAAGTCTTGGGTTTTGCCAGAAAGAAGAACAAAGACTGGTTTGACGAAAACGATGTAGAGATCCAGGAACACCTAGCAAAAAAAAGAGCCGCCCATCAGGCCCACCTAGCCCAGCCTTCCTGCCCTGTGAAGAAGTCTGCCTTCCGCCTCGTCTGCAGCAGTCTCCAGCGCAAGCTCAGAGATCTCCAGAATGAGTGGTGGACCAGACTTGCACAGAGGACCCAGCTTTGCGCTGACAATGGTGACTACAGGGGCTTCTACGAAGCACTGAAAGCAGTGTATGGCCCCAGGCACCTGGTACAAAGTCCCCTGCGAAGCGCGAATGGCCAGGCACTCCTCACAGATAATACCTCCATCTTGAACCGCTGGTCGGAATACTTTCAGAGCCTCTTCAGCGCTGAGCGCACTGTTCAAGAAGCAGTCGTCCTACAAATCCCACACCTCCCAGTAAAGGTTGAATTGGACGAACCGCCCACCGCTGAAGATACCCTCACAGCCATCCACCAGCTCAAGAGTGGCAAAGCAGCAGGCATTGATGGAATACCGCCAGAGATCTGGAAACATGGAGGCACAGCACTGCACAACAAGCTCCATGACCTCTTTCTCTGCTGCTGGGAGGAAGGAACACTACCAAAAGATCTCCGTGATGCAGTCGTTATCACCCTGTACAAGAACAAAGGCGAGAAGTCTGACTGTTCCAACTATCGGGGGATTACCCTGCTGTCCATTGCTGGGAAAATCCTTGCAAGGCTGCTCCTGAATCGGCTGGTACCTGCCATCGCTGAAGACCAACTCCCAGAGGGCCAGTGTGGCTTCAGAGCAAACAGGAGCACCACCGATATGGTCTTTGTGCTGAGACAGCTACAGGAGAAGTGCCGCGAGCAGAACAAAGGGCTGTACGTAACATTTGTCGACCTAACAAAAGCGTTCGACACTGTGAGCAGGCAAGGCATGTGGCAGATCTTGGAGCGACTTGGCTGTCCCCCAAAGTTCCTCAACATGATTGTCCAGCTACACGAGGACCAGCAAGGCCAGGTCAGACTCAACAATGACCTCTCAGAACCATTCCCTATTCTCAACGGCGTAAAGCAGGGCTGCGTGCTGGCACCGACCCTCTTCACCATCTTTTTTAGCATGATGTTGAAGCAGGCCACAGTGGACCTCGATGATGACGATGCAGTGTACATCAGGTATCGTCTCGATGGCAGCCTGTTCAACCTCAGACGACTGCAGGCCCACACGAAAACCCTAGACCAACTGATTCGCGAGCTGCTTTTTGCTGATGATGCTGCCCTCGTTGCACACACAGAGAGAGCCCTGCAGCGCATCACGTCTTGCTTCGCAGATGCTGCCCAGCTCTTTGGACTCGAGGTCAGTCTGAAAAAGACAGAGGTCCTCCATCAGCCGGCACCCAAGACAGTGTATCGCCCTCCTCACATCACCATTGGCGAGTCTGAACTAAAGTCAGTGCACCAGTTTACTTACCTTGGCTGCATTATCACGTCGGACGCCAAGCTGGACAAGGAGCTTGACAGCAGGCTGGCAAAGGCGAACAGCGCTTTCGGGCGACTTTTCAAGCGGGTGTGGCACAATCAACAGCTTAAAACAGGCACCAAGATCAGCGTGTACAGAGCTGTGGTCCTCACCACCCTGCTGTATGGTTCCGAGTCCTGGGCCCTCTACCGCAGCCAACTACGACTTCTCGAACGCTTCCACCAGCGCTGCCTGCGTACCATCCTGGGCATTCACTGGAGTGACTATGTCACCAACGTCGAGGTCCTTGAACAGGCTGAAACTTTGAGCATCGAGGCTTTGCTGCTGCGGACACAGCTCCGCTGGGCGGGGCATGTCTCCAGGATGGAGGATCATCGCCTACCAAAGATCACCCTGTTCGGCGAGCTTGCTACTGGACACCGTGACAGAGGGGCACCAAAGAAGAGATACAAAGACTGTCTCAAGAAGTCACTTAGTGCCTGCCAAATCGACCACCACCAGTGGTCTTCACTTGCTGCGGACCGTGACACCTGGCGCTCCACCATTTACAAGGCAGCTGTCTCCTTTGAGGACTCTCACAGAGCTAGCCTTAAGGACAAGCGGCTCAGGAGAAAAAACAGAGATGCCGCAGCTCAGAACCCTGGCCATACCTTCCCCTGCAGCCACTGCGGTCGAACCTGCCTGTCTCGGATTGGCCTCCGCAGCCACGAACAAGCCTGCAGACGTCGTGGGCAACTCCTATAAAATCTTCGTTCGCGAAGTCAAGCCAAGAGAGACCCCCTAGAACAGTTTTGGTTGTGGTGTTTTGATATACACGAGACCCTGGAAAAAAAAAAAAAAAAAAAAAGTTGAGCACCCCTCTTGAAAACCGATTGATCCGGCCCTGATTCATATGCGGTACTTCTCGGACTAGACCCGTCTGTTTAGACCGGCTCAAGTTTTGCCGCGTATTTGTATGCGGCACATCTCGAAAGAGTTAAACCCATTTAACCCCAAGTCCGCAATTCCCAAATTTTTAGAGTGTCACTTAAGGACTAAGCACATCCAATTGCAGGAAAAGGATTGACCATGATCATTCAAGGGTAGTGCCAGATTAGCTTGGCGCCTGATGGCGCCAAGCTAATCTGGCACTACCCTTAAATTATCATGGTCGATCCATCTCCTGCTGTAGTGGGTTGGGGTTTAAATTGTGCTCACTGCACAACTTACTGGCAGGCAAATTGAGCAATAGGTCCTAGAGCCGCTAATAGCGCGAAGGGGGGTTGATGAAGATTCATACGGGCTTCTTGCTGGTTCAGCTTATGTCACGTGTTTTCGGGCGGATTAAAAACGAGCGCGTAAGCGTACGCGCACACGCACGGACACACGCGCACACGCACCCTAAACAGTTCTTCAGAAAGATGATCAAAAATACTGATAGATAATGATTTTGAAACTGGATAATTTGTATTGTTTAGTTTGGTTGACAGTGCTTATATTGACAAACAAGCGCGCCCCTCCCCGTCCCAATTATGCTAAACAGATGTTTATATAATTGACTCTACATCACGGTAAACAGGTATTTACACACATATTTACACATCGTTACTGAGTAACGTATCGAAAAACTGAGACTATGTTTACATGAAAGGTGAAATGCAAACAATCATTAGCAGAGTATTCAATGTCACAAAAGTTCAAATGAAATCTCTGTGTGTATGAACAGGAAAAAAAATCAACCAAAATATGTCCTTTTAATCAATATAAAATTTAACAAACAAATGCATCTCTGTACAGATGCATACACACTAGATCAAAGATGCTTCTTAAACATCAACCCCAGAAGGAAAAAGCCCAAAACAGACATTCAATGGCAGCTCACCAACTTAACCCATTCAACCCCAACGCCCGACAGCAGGAGATGGATCGACCATGACAATTCAAGGGTAGTGCCAGATGAGCTTGGCGCCTGAAGGCGCCAAGCTCATCTGACACTACCCTTGAATTATCATGGTTGAGCTATCTCTTGCAACTGTAGTCGTTTGGTAACACCTCCACAATTTGGAAAATGCAGGCATGGGGTTAAATTAATAATAATAATAATAATACATAATACATAGTTTTTATAGAGCGCCCTTCCCCACGAACAGCAAGCTCGGAGCGCTTTACAGCACATAAAAAACATTAAAAAAGAGAAAAATTAGAACACATTCACTCTTTAAATAAACATCTGCTCGCACCATGTAGGCGCATTTCTAACACGAAACACACGCCACACACACACGCCACACACACACGCCACACACACACGCCACACACACACGCCACACACACACGCCACACACACACGCCACACACACACGCCACACACACACGCCACACACACACGCCACACACACACGCCACACACACACGCCACACACACACGCCACACACACACGCCACACACACACGCCACACACACACGCCACACACCACACACACACACACACACACACACACACACACCCACACACCCACACCCACACCCACACACACACACACACACACACACACACACACACACACAGCCTATCTACATGGGCTACCCACATACGAAACAACCAACATTTCCAGGCAGCACATCCAGACTAAGCTAACCTTGATATGCTACCAGGAAAAGATGGGTCTTCAAATTTGTTTTGAAGGTCATCAGGGTAGGGGAAAGACGGACATGCAGTGGAAGTGAGTTCCAGACGTGAGGGGCCTGATAACTGAAAGAACGGGCACCAGCAGTTTTTAGGCTGACTCTGGGCTGAACGAGCAGTTTTTGTGAGCTTGAGCGTAGACTTCTGCTAGGATTATGTGATGCAAGGGAAGAAGACAGATATGCAGGAAGCGTATTGTCATAGTGTTTGTATGCCAAAGTGGCCAACTTGTACTCTATTCTCTGTTTGACAGGTAGCCAGTGGAGATGCTTTAGCAGTGGTGTGATATGATCATAGTACGTTTTTTGCGAAGGACTAACCGGGCTGCATTATTCTGGATACGCTGAATGCGAGTGAGTTGATCAGATGAGATACCAGCAAGGAGGGAATTACAGTAATCTAGACGGGACAATTTACAATTTACTCGTTGTCTTGGCTTGAAGTTTGAAGACTGTGGCTTGAATAGTCTCCGAGAAAATGCCAGCGTTAACTACGGTTTACTACGGACGCCGGACGGATGACTACCGGACCATTACATAGACTCACTGCTGTTATCGCACGTGAGCCAAAATGTGTATCGACCACACCATACCCTCCACATGTCATTGTGAAAAGGCAGGCTGACGATGACATTTTTGTGAAAAAGTAAATTTGTTATGTAAACCATTGACAATTTAGACAGGTTCCCATTGCTGTACATCCAAAATCTCTTTTTTTTCAAAAAGCACAAGTTTTAAAGTAACACATTACAAATCTCACTATTTGCAACCGGTAAACATTGAAAATTTCGCATGTCACAAAGGCTCGTAAAAGCTCAGCCCATTTAGCCGAGACGGCACTGCAGCAGGACATGAATCGACCATGATAATTCAAGGGTAGTGCCAGTTTAGCTTGGCGCCGTCAGGCGCCAAGCTAACATGGCATTACCCTTGAATTATCATGATCAATCCATCTCCTGCAGCTGGTACACATGCAAGCATTAGGTGAAACTCCAAAATTTGGACAATGCGGCCTTGGGATGAAAATTAATGGGTTAAAAATCTCACTATTTTCAAACAACTAAAAACATTTTAAAAAATCGCTTTTTCCAAACGCACGTAACGGCTTTACACTAACTATGCGCCCGCGGTGACCGTACAAACCTGTTACATTGATTTCGGGGGCATAACTGCATGTTTCACTCATAGACAGGTTAATTAAGACGCCTGACTGTCATCAGTATAGCCCGTTAATCAGATCACAAACTACTTTCTTCTTTTTTTTTTCCCGAGGGCCCGGAGTTTGGAGCTATAAATAGCTCTTACCTCGGCTCTGACGCTTTGAGCGGCGCATGCGCGTCAGCGGTAAAACGGATACAAAGTGACGTAATCACGCAGTTATGAACGAAATAACAACCGTAGCCACTCGTTAGGAGGCACTGATATTCGTCAAACTGTTTTATGCAATGTTGAGACCTGCTCCGGGGGCGCTTAAAGCCTTTAACTCATTCAGTTCCGACACACCACAGCCAGATATGGCTTGACCACGATAGTTTAAGGGTGGTGCCAGACTGATTAGCTTGGCGTCTATAGGCACCAAGCTATTCTGGCACCACCCTTGAACTATCATGGTCGATCTGTCTCCTTAACTGCAATGCAGTCCTAAGAGGACAACTCCAGAAATTTGGCCGGGATTTGGTACCTGGGACACAATGAGTTGAATAACCAAACCAGGGTCCTGGCTAGCGTGAGCTATTCGTCACGTCAGTGTCACGCCACCAACGTCTGTCTTTCCGCTTTGTATGAATATGCAGTCGCAGGAACTCCTCGAACTCCGCCGCAGACAGGCTCAGCAAGGTGATGGGGCTAGTCGGCATGGGCCAGGGCCGGCAGGCGAGGGCAGAGGGCGAGGGCAGAGGGCGACGGGGAGGGGGAGTCCACGTTAACGACCCGTGGGCTGACGCAGCGGCTGCTGTTGCTGCTGGCATGGGACGCGTGGCCGGGCCCTCGCGATGCGCAAAAGGCCCTCTGGCCGATGTCGGCCGCCGTTAGCCCGCGCACGGCCGTGCGCGGGCCAACGACGGCCGACGTCGGCCAGATGGCCATGGTGACCTGGGCTGAGCTGACTCACTTGCTGTCCTCATCGTCAGAACTATCCTGCGTCAGGTCAATTACCTCTATCGCCCGCGCAGATGGATCTGAAACCAAGGGTAGTTCAACTCAGTTCAGTTCAGTCAAGATGGCGATCTCTGCGCTCGGAAAAGCTCATGCGCGCTCCACCCCACCCATCAGAAGTCTTCGCCTAGAGTTCCATTTTGAGATTGTACCAATCTTGGTTTTCGTTGATTGTGGATGTTTCCAAGGGTAGCACCA
Source organism: Semisulcospira habei (assembly GCA_036245525.1). NCBI lineage: Eukaryota > Metazoa > Mollusca > Gastropoda > Semisulcospiridae > Semisulcospira > Semisulcospira habei. Next base: position 163,802,353 of record BTPG01000001.1, on the reverse strand, counting down.
AGAAACGTCACAGTCACTACTTAAAGTACCATTACCCATAAATCTGGACACATTTCAGCACCGTTTGTGTTTGTTATGCCTTGTCGACACACCTTATGAACTTTCAACAGCAGTTTGGACACGCAGCAAAAGCGTAATCGTACTTATTTATTCTGTGAAGCCGTTAGCGTGGCAGTCTATTTTTTTTAGCTGTTTCTCGTACTGAAAGCGTTATATTTCTAGAATGGAGTGGTCATTGCCAGGTTACTTGATATAAAGACGTGTGCTGAACTGGATTGTCCTGTGTCTAAATGAACCATAACTAGACCTGTGTGTAGCGTTTCGTAACCATCTGTTGCAGAAGTTATCTTTGAACAGTTACGGCGGTAGTGGGCCTTTAAGGTGCTCGCACTAGACGGATCAACGTTTGTTACGTGGTGGAGTCGTAGTCGTAGTATGATAAACACACCAGACGCACGCACGTAAGGTTCTTTTAAATAAACTTCATTCAGCTGCAACCCGTGGCTTAAGGATGTAGGCTACACAGGAGTAACAGGTCCAACAATATTTTAATTCAGCGATGCGATTTGCACACATCATCATCATCATCATCAGTCCCTTGCCCGAACTGGGCGTTGGGGGGACTGAAAGGCAGCAGCAACAGACAGTGCTCTCCACTGAGTTCTATTTTGGGCGGTGGCAAGCAAGTCTGGCATCTCAATGCATTCCCAAATGCACCAACACTGATACAATGTCACTTCTGCAAATGTCAACACTGGCGACACAAAGTTCCTCACACAACGTACACCGCCGTTACGCTGCATCTCTCACAATGTACACCCTATACGGGCCACGTACCTACGATAAACTGTGTGTCCCTACAATTGACAATGCGTGACAATGTACACACGTGCTTCCTAGCACGAACTTTTATAGTCGAACAACTATCCAGAAAAATCTAATAAAATCACACAACGCAACCAATCAGAACGGAACACATAACTGGAACTCATAAATATTAATAATAAAAAAAAGAACTTTCTGGAATACTACAATAGTCTACGAAAATTCGACTTCTCATTTCAGCCCCAAATCCTAGTGTGCAATGACGTCACACAACAGTATGGCAGGCCGTTCACGACCTTTCATAACACGCAAAGAACGGCCGCTAATTTCACGCTCACAGAAAACAAATATGACTAAAAATAGATCAGCTTTACTACCGCTATTCTCCGTGCGACTTTGCTAGAAGCCGCTTCCGGACTAAAACTTAGCGTATCATAACAAAACCAATCCCGCTATCTGCGCGAACAATAAAGAATCTTACTGAAAAGGTACGTGATACGTAACCATGATAGCTCAAATAAATATCGAATCGTTTCCTACGATTAACACTGACATGCATGCTCTCACAGAACAACACAACCACAATCGTAACAACGTTTAGGATTTTTGAAACACTTGAAACGGGCGCTTATCGGCAATTGAAGTTTTTAAACGCGCTCTCTGAGAGTTGACTTCAACTCTCTATCCACTTTCAACCCAAAACAGAACCATAGTCTTTCAATGCTGTTTCAAGTTGGAACTCGACAGCCAACCACCTGCAGCTTTAGGGCTCACGTAGTTTGGCTATGCAAACAACGCCGTCAGCTAAGCCGGTGAATGAGTGGATGAGTGTTCGCGCGGTGAAAGTGGATCGGATTGAAGGTAAATTTGCTGTTAAACTTAGTGCTCGAGGCGTGGTTACGTCTGCATTCACCTTTGCTGGAAAATATAGTTTGTCGTCTTCTAAGGATGACGAACACAAAACTGATTAATCAAGAGGCATAGAACCTCATGAGCCCCCGGGGATGCAGGGGCTCATGAGATTCTGTGCCTCTTTCTCTTGGTTAGTATTCACTATTTCTCCGGCACTCAAGCGGGGCAGTGAAGTATATTTAACCGAGTTTCACGTTCTTTAAGTACTCTCTGAGTATTTTCAAGTTCTTTAAGTACTCTTAAGTTCTTTAAGTGCTGTGCGTTCACCGTCACAGTACTTCACCAGAACTGCCCAGTCTCAGGACAATCACAGCCATGATGAGATTCAGACAAACTTTACTATCCAAACAAGGTTGGATGAACAAAACCACGATACTGGCGAACCACTAATGCAGTAATGTCGGTTTATTGCTGGTTATTTAATTTTTAATTAAAGTTATTTTCCCCAGGATCAAGCATCTCAACACAGTCAGAAAACCATCTGCAACAGATACTGATGACAGTATGTGTATGAGTCCTTTGTGTACTATCTTAGAGCTTTATGATGTAAGTACAATGCCAAATGTCGAAATTTATCGTTTGGAAGGTGTATTATTTTTGTACCCGAGTCGCGGATTCATCGTCTTCATCGGCTTTGTTTTGAATTAATATGCATATTTATGAGCCTAAGTCACAAGGCAGAACCCGGCTGACTATCAGTGTATCGCAATACTGCGGCAGGTCACGACTGAGGTCATCGGTGTGGCGTACACACGTGTTGGTGTACACGTGTACAGTTTCCGGCATCCCTTTGACGTATTTTTCACGAGAAAGTAGAAGAAACCTTCCATACTCGCTATGCTGTCAAAATCACAATGCGGGTTCCGCTAACCTGCTAGTATTGATTAGTAATGATCGCGCTGCTTCGCGGACGGCGTGGCTTATTTGACTCGCAAAAGCCCGCGAGCCTGCTTCCACGGTGCCTAGTTTGACCTTTGATCCTTTACCCCTCGAAAATACGGCAACGCGTTCCATCATTGAAACAGAACATTGGTATTTATACCCACTTTCTGCACTGCAGTCAATTTCACATCTCACACATCGAAGTCCACGTAACTGAAAGCATAATTGGAAACGACAAATGCACCATCGAAGCAGAAACACTACCTCTCTGAATCGAGTGAATGGGAGCCCACACATGCAAAAAACATGTTACGACCAGCTATGTGCAATGGCTTTGACACACCCCGTAGTTTTTATATCCTTGCAGCACAAAATGTGATAACTAGCTCGTAATTCGTATATGATAAAGCAGGTTTAAAATCTTGCGAAATCAGTAAGAGATAAATTCTACTGAAGATCATGAATTCTGAAAATCACTAGCGCTCGCGGAACTATAGGAAGATCGACAAAGATCGTAGATTACTCACTAATTCAGCAGGAAAGGGACAAATTCTAGATAAGCGGTCAAGCCAAGCTCTTGCTTTCCGCGTTGCCACATGTTTATATTCCCTTGTCCGATGTCAGTTCTACTTAGGGGTATCAGGTCTCTCTTCCTCTTTCTTCAGTCTCTTCAACTTCGAGTCTGTCATTGTCCGCGCGAGTCGATGATACTTTATTTCAGTTTTTCTTCGCTCTTTCATCCGCCATCTTGTCTCTGATTGGTTATAATTATGCAGATGACCTAAGGTCGTATAGGTTAGTTATGACGTCAGCTATCATCGCCTATCAGAAGCAATCTTTTCACGGTGTCCCGTCACAACATTCATGTGGGCCTCTTTTCGCTTTGAACGGACGAAAGAAAGCATTTGGTTTAAGATAGGTTGGTCACTGTCTAAGTGGGTATGTATACTGAATCCCAGTAAAAGCTTTTTGCGAACTGAAGCCTTCAAAAAAGTCAGGTGTGCCCCTTTAATTATTCAACCGGCGCAATAAGGCCGATATTTCTGAGTACCTTTGAGTATCGTTGAAAAACCTTTTGTTGCGATTTGTCCCAGGTCAAACCTTATCTGTTTTCCACTAATGTAAGGTATCAATAAGGCGCACATATCCATCTGTTTCAAGATTATCAAGGCACCGCATGGATTGAAGCTGGAACTGACTTTGAAAGCCTGCTGCTATTAAGCGCTACTTTATGTGCAAACGTCCACACTGCTATTTACTCATTCGAGACGTGCCGCCTCCGGATACGCGGCATAAGCGGCACGTCTCGAATGAGTTAACTTCGGTGCATGCGATATATTTCTATTTCCATTCCACCGGCTCTAACGGGCCTTCTCTTTTTGAATAGTGGTGATGATAATGCGTGCTGTACACACGAAGGCGAGACAGGCGCCGTAAAGCGAGAAATGAGGAATGGAAATGAGGAAAAGTCCACATCCCATTCCTGCCCACCATGGGATTCGAAACTGGGATCTTACGACTGCCAGGGCAGTGTCTTATCTACTAAGCTACGTTCCCATATCCAACATGGACGTTATGCCCGATTAGATACCCACCTTTACTAGAAGAAGACAACGAGGGTGATGAGGCCGAGTGTGAGGTGGATTTACACGGGTGGTCTCCCATGATTCGCATATCGGCGATCGCGGGAAACAACCCTTGTGAGATGGAGTGTGTGGCGGGACTGGAGATGACGTGGGTTTCGATCTGCTGCTGGAGAGGAGCCCAGTTTCCATCCTCCCGGAGCACTATATCGTGGGCCTCAGGTGACTGGCGGAGTATCTCAAGGAAGTACCTGTTAAACGTGTAGATTCATATATCAGTACTAGATTTAAATGTCAGCGTTATTAGATGTGACAGTTTTCAGAATGTCTTAGTATACTGAAGAGCAAAAGAAATGCGACATTTTTGGAATTTGCAGAAACACTAAAGCGTTTCCGATGAATAAAGAAATGTCGCATTTCTTTCTTTACTTTTTTTTTTTCTGTCTTTTTCTTTTTTTGGTGGGAGGGGGGAGGGGGGGGGGACGGGGGCAGGGGGGGAGGGGGGGGGGTGAGGAGCAAAAATAGGTCCCTTGTTGCAACTCAAAAAAAGCTTCAGGACGCTTGAAAACCCACAAACGATTGCGCACCTGTCGACCTCAAACTTTGGAAGTCGGAAGAACATTCTTATGCAGAACATGCAGATGGAACGAACTGCATCTGAACATCTTGTATTGACAGCTTTTCATTTGACTGGCCAGTAAATTCGTCTTGGGCTGATGAATTTTCCATCTTTAATAGGTAGCCCACCAGCTCGCCACCTAAAGGTATGGGCGTTGATCACTCCTGTACGTCTGATATGTTATTGGTCCTAAATTCTAGCTATAAACTGCAGCAACCGCTCACCCGTCAATAATGAGCTTGTCGAAGGGTGCCTGCGTGTCACAGACTGGGCAGATCCAGGTGGGCTTCTTCTCGTTCATAAGCAGAAAAGTTGACGCGTCGAAACACTGAAGATGTGTGCAGGTGCTGGATCGACATGGAACGGTGATCCGCATTTTACCCAACTGGAACAGCGAAACACTTGTGACAGTGAATGGATGGAAAGGTACGATGAATAGAAAAGGTACCCCTTTTATAACCTCTTTCACTGTCACAATTTTCTTCACTGGGAATCGTGACTCGGGGATCGCACCAACAACAACAAAAATTTGTCGTCCTGAATTCGGGATGGTGACCTATCATGCCCCGTCCCCCCTCCTCCCCCCCTCCGCCCCCCCCCCCCCCCCCCCCCCCACACACACACATATATGAAATCTTAATCAACCCTTTGGCTTTCGGTAGGGGTTTTTGTCGCGATGATTCCCGCTACCGACAGCCACAGGGTTAATTAATTCCAACAAAAGAACCCCAGGCCGTCCCAGGACCATGAATTCAAAGTGTTGTCATCAAGACACAGTGTGCTTCCGCAACTGCGGGGGGCTATGCCTCTCGCAGCTGGGTGGTATTCACATTTTCTCGGCAGCGAAGGAGTTTATTGATAAACACCAACTTTGGATTTGCTTTACTCCAGAAGTTAACCCGTTTAGTTCCAGCTGACGTGGACTGTGTTTTTGTAATCTTTAATTTATGACCCCCGCCCCCCCCCCCAAAAAAAAAAAAAAAAAAAAAAAGCCAAACAAACAAACAAACAAACAAACAAACAAACAAACAAACAAACAAACAAACAAACAAACAAACCCATCCGGATGTCCTAGGAACAACATACAGAGTGGTGTTAGCAAGAGGCATAGATACTCATGAGCCCCCGAAACTGTGGGGGCTCATGAGGATCTATACCTCTTACAGTTAGCTGGTGTTCAAAAATTTTCCGCACTTATCGGGCTAAGCAAAACGTACTGGACACATCAGTGAAACCCTCAAGCTTGTGGCCGCCACGTCACTCTCTGGATCGTGTACAAGTTTTTCTTTGACTGAAAAAATAAATAAATAAATGTGCAATAATAAACAACAACAAATGTGCCAGTAAAGAAAACAGGAATGACAAAAATATAATATTTTGTCTTGATTCACTCGTGACGTCACATCAGCGCAAAGAAGGAAGGCAAAGTGGTGACAAAACCTCAGGTCATACGCTGTCCATGCGACCTAAATGGCCTTTGAACATTTCAAAAGCGCAGTGAGAAATACAAAGCACAAATGGCAAAGCACACTACTCATCATAGATAATGTCAGATGAAACATAAGGAATAAAACACACATGTTACGTTTGTGGTTGTGTTATTCTTTGAGAGCATGTGTGTGTTAATCATAGGAAAGATCCGATATACATTTGAGTTATTTTGGATAACGGCAATTACGTACCTTTTTAGTAGGATTCATTTTCTTTTGCAGGGAGAATTGCTATCGATTTTTGTTGTGACGCGTAGTTTCGTTACAATGTTGTAAAGTTTGACCTACATTAGACTGGAAGGTTCGAGCAGAGTCGCGATCTTTCTAGTGATCTCAGATATGACGTCAAAGTTGTCGGCAACATTTCGTAACTTTGTATCAAAGGCGCTTAGATGGTAGTGGAAATCAGTTGTAGTTATTTCTAGAGCATTCTTTTTCATGAATATTAATAAGTTTTGGTTACGTTTTCTTTTCTGATTGGTTGTGTTGTGCGAATTTGCTGGATTATACTGGAAATCTGGAATAGTATTAAGAGCGTGTTAGGAAATATGTGTGTACATGGATTGAGAGACGCAGTGTGTCAAAAGTGTTGATGCCTTGTAGAGGAGACAGATCGCTGCAATAAAATATTGTTGGAACTGTTACTCCAGTGTGGTCTACAACCTTGTGCCACGTGTGGCGAGTTGCAGCTGAGTGAAGTTTCTTTACAAGAACCCTACGTGCGTGCGTCTGGTGTGATTGCATCATACTACGACTACGACTACCACGCAACAACACAACTCTAATATATTATTATTTTGAAACACAAATATTCCACACTAGTCGTCATAGACAATGTCAAAATTAATTAATTCTGTGAACCAAGTATAGCAGCCAAGGAAATCAGAACCAAAATGTATTATTTTTAACTCATTCGAGACGCGCCACCTCAGGATACGCGGCCTATGCCGCGTATCCGGGGGCGGCACGTCTTGAATGAGTTACCCATACATATAATATTTATAGTCACAGACGACACTCGCAGACATGCACAGGCGTGACTGTCGTTAGTGAGGTCGTTTGAAACAACGACGAACAACAACGAACGAGAGCAAAATCAGGGTGGACAAACAACCCTCCAAACATCTTCAAGAGGCACAGATCCTCATGAGCCCGGAGGGCTCATGATGATCTGTGCGTCTTGCAGATGTTTGGAGTGTTGTCTATGCTTATGGAACAAGCTTGTCATCCAGCGTGATTTCTCTCTCGTTCGTTGTTGGCAGTCGTTCGTTGCAAACGAAACCTCACTACGAGAAAACGATTCCTTTAATTCTTAAACTCCCAAAAATGAATAGCTTCAATTCGACAGATTGGAAGTCATTTAGTTCTGGAGTTAAAGAGATAATTCACAGCGGGTAAGAAATGATTCGGCCTTGCTGAAATACTTCCCTTTTGCGCGCAGAACCGGTGCTGCTTACAACTGGTACTCTTCACAGCCGTACTGGTTGCCGCCGCATCCACAAGGTGATTGTGCACAGACCCCCTTCCCCACAAATAAAGGATTCGGCCTTGTTGAATTAGCTTCACTGGTGCCCGCAGCAACCGGTATGGCTTACAACCGGTACCGTTCACAGTACCGGTTGCTGCACGCACAATGAGGTTACAGAAAAGCATCAAAATACTGCAATATGGCGAAATCTTATGAGTCCGAAATAGCTCAGGCGGTTAAACGTCGGAGCAGGAGAGCGAAGGGAATCGCCGGGTCGTGGGTTCGAATCCCGTCCCGGCCCCGGTAGCTGGACTCACAATCCAGGGGGAAAAACGGATATGTTCAATAGCATATCCGTTGAAAGGTCCTGGTAAATCAAAGTGGCACAGTTGGAGAGCGCGATCAGGGTTCAGGTCGTACTCCATAGGCAATAGATCTCCCTGTCCCCCATAACCCGCCCGTCAGGGCCGTCCATGATCACCTCGGTGCTGTGGACGTTAAACCCGAACTAACTAACTAATATGGCGAAATCAACTCACTGAGCGCGCGAGTATGGTCTGGGTGTCGGTTGCCAAACTCTTTCAATCGCTGAAGCAGGGTGTCAGCTGAAAGGCGTCGAACAAGATACACCGCCACACAGTACCCCTGCAACACAAATATTAACCCATTTAACGGGAAGGCCACATTTTTCAAATTTTGAACTTCGTCTCACTTAACACCTTGTGCCAGTTGCAGTCGACCATGATAATTCAAGGGCAGTGCCAGATTAGCTTGGCGCCTGAAGGCGCCAAGCTAATCTGGCACTACCCTTGAATTATCATGGTCGATACGTCTCCTGATGTAGTGCCTCAGGGCTAAGTGGTTAACTCTTAAACTTCCAGAACGAAATGACTTCCATTCTGAAGAATGGAAGTCATTTAGTTCTGGGAGTTTTAGAGTTAACCCGTTCAGTGGAAGCTGACGGCGATTGTGTGTTTGCAATCTTCATTAATTCAACACACAAAAACCCGAACCCAGGAACGTGGATTCAAACGGGTGTCAGCAAGAGGCATAGATTCTCATGAGACCCCACAAACTGCGGGGCTCATGAGGATCTGTAACTCTTGCTTTTCGGTGGCGTTCATTATTTATTTTATAAATAAAAAAGAAATTAAATAAAAAAAGACTGAAAAGGTGACTGCCAAGCGTGTAAAATGTAGAGAAAACCCCAACGGAATTAATTAATTAATTAATTAATATACCTGAACAACAAAAAGAAGCCCAAATAAACGCTGTGTAAAGTTCAACGTAGATGTGCAAAAAGAAACTCCAATGTGAAGAAATATTCAAAAGAACACCGTACCCGCCCACACTCCGCTGCCCAAGACACGTTGAGGTGGTTGGGCACAGTGTCAGAGATGTAGCAGTTGGAGGTGATGTCTACAGGATGACCGGGCCGCTTATACACGAGATCTGCTTCAGCCTTGGATGTGGACTAGAGGGAGTTTAGCAGATAACAGAACAACAACAATGAAAGATTGTCCATACAAGAAAATTCTGAAGAATTCAACGAGAGAGGACATGTGAAAAGTGAAAAAAAAAAACGTTGTTGGTTGGTTAGTTCGGGGTTTAACGTCCACGACACCGACGTGATAATGGACGGCCCTGACGGGTGGGTTTATGGGGGACAGAGAAATCTATTTCCTATGGAGCACGACCTGAACACTGATCAATTCAAGCGCACTGCAACTATAGCACTTTGATTTACCAGGACCTTTCAACGGACATGCTATGGAAAAAAGCTGTTGGAGTCATCGCAGTGAATATTTTGATTGTCAAAAGGGGAGGGGGGGGGGGTTGATTAACCCTTTGCTTGTTGGTAGTGGTTTTAATCACGATGATTCCTACAGGAATCATCGCGACTAAAACCGCTACCGACACGCAAAGGGTTAAAACAAAACAACCACCCCACCTGTCATTACATTTAGTAACAATGTGTTAGCAAGTTATCAGAAGTCTTCCCAGATTTTCTTTTGATATCACTCCAATACTGTTTTTTTTTTTTTTCTTTTACTATGAATCTCTCATGTCCTTTCAAGTTTAACGTCCGCTACCTTTCTCCACACCTCTGCTCCGGAGGCGATCGATTGTGTGGCGCCCCTTGGGAAATGCAGCGCTTGGGATTAACTCATTCTACCCCAGACACACCACAACAAGATAAGGATCGACCATGATAGTTCAAGGGTGAGGCCAGAATAGCTTGGCGCCTATGGGCGCCAAGCTATTCTGGCATCACCCTTGAACTATCATGGTCGATCTGTGTCCTGCACCTGCAATGCATTCTTCAGAGAACAGCGGCAAAATTTGGGGGATTTCATGTGTTGGGGTAGAATGAGTTAAATTAATTATGCTTCCGCGGTGACCGCACAGACCTGTTACATTGATTTCCGGGTATATCTGCATGTTTCACTCACGCACAGATTAATTAAGACACCTGAGGCCGTTACATCAGATCGCCAGCTATTATTTTCCGTTTTGCTCGAGGACCTGGAGTTTGGAGCTATAAATAGCTTTTACCTCGGCTCTGACGCTTGGTGGAGTTGAGTGGCGCATACGCTTCGGCGGTAAAAGGGACACAAACTGACAAAGTGATGTAATCACGCATGTGAACGAAACAACAACCGTAGCCACTCGTCAGGAGGTATTATTACCCATGCAATGCTGAAAATGCTCCTGGAGCGCCTAGAGCCTGAAAAGAATGAATTTGTGCACTTACAGGCAGCGCCACTTTACGGTTGACTCCAACACAAACGTTGGGTGGGAAGTTGTCATCTTGCACACAGCTCGTCTCCAAAAGGCAAAACCTGACGTCACAAGCACAAAGAACAGTTCCGCTTGTTTGGCACCGATAATAATGCTTGCGTTTCAAAACAGGCCCTCCTCTGCATCACTCTGTCTAATGATTTCATTTCATGATTAACCCCCTTGCGCATGCCGCTACAGTACTGTAAACAGCACCTGTGGCTACAGACACAAAGTGGTTAACACCTTCGACCCTGCCAAAACGGACGTGCGCTTCGTTTCTGAAACCTGTGGTCACTTAATGGCCAAAGCCACAACTGTCCAAAGAACGTCAGTGGGTACAAAATGATCCTCACAAGCCCCCGCATAGATCCTCACAAGCCCCCTCAGTTGCAGCCGTTTGGAATCCCCATTTCCTCACCCCTCACCCCGCCTTCGACAGGCCTTTTGAATTGGGTTTAACCCATTACATCCTGAGGCTGATTTAAAAACAATGCTTATTGTCCTATGAAGGCTGCATTACAGATTAGGAGACAGATCAACCATTTTAGTTCAAGGGTGGTGCCAGAATAGCTTGGCGCCTGAGGCGCCAAGCTATTCTGACCCCACCCTTGAACTATCATAGTCAAATTTATGTCAAACAATTGGTGTAGCAGGATGAAAAAGGTCCCAAACAAAACGTTGGATACCCCCCCCCCGCCATAGAAGTAACTGATCCGCCCCTGTTTACCTTACTTGAACTTGGACTGTGTATTCACATTCAGCACCGGGCCGAACTTCTCTGAAACAAATGAGATGGAAAAACAGGTCATCAGCTCTTAAAAGACCATTACGCGTAAATCCAAAGACACATTTCAGCACCATTTGTATTTGTTATGCCTTGTCGACACACCTAATGAACTTTAACAGCAGTTTGGACACGCAGCAAAAGCACACGCGTAATCGCACTTATTTGTTCTGCGCTGCCGTTAGCGTGGCAATCTTTTTTTTTTTTTTAGCTGTTTCTCGTACTAAAAGCGTTGTATTTCTAGAACGGAGTGGCGTCATTGTCAGGTTACTTGCAATAAAGACGACGTGTGCTGAACTGGATTGTCCTGTGTCTAAATGAACCATAACTAGACCTGTGTGTAGCGTTTCGTAACCACCTGTTACAAAAACGTATCTTTGAGCAGTTACCGCGGTAGTGGGCCTTTAAAGGTCCTGGTTCAGCAATTAGTCAGTTGAGGACAGCGAAAAAAAAATTCGAAGTCCCTACCTGACTTGAAGTGCAACCCTGACAGGGCCTCATCAGATGGGATCCCCGAACATTCACGTTACTATAGCTGCTGTAGAGTGTCAGACGTCCTTGACGGCTGTCACAGTTCATGCAAACAGGTATACGCCACTCAGCTGCCAAAGGTCACTTCCAGTTGCATCTGTCCGTACACGGTAACACCCACAATTCACGTGCAACAACAACGAAAGATGACTATCCAACTTTCACTTCTGGGCCGGTACTGGGAAGCACTGAGCGACGTCCACAGCGTCCAAAAATGGCCCAGGGAATGGTGACGGTACGTCGAACATGCTATATCGTGGTCTTCTCATTTCTTATGTCCTCGCATTTATCCAAAACAAGGTTTCCTCGAAAGCGTTTGCAAACAACAAGTCTTTATGGTAGTCGCCATTTTTACGAAGGGAAGCTACTAGATAATGTTTGTGTAAGGGACAGCACTCCCGTGCTAAGCAACGCGCAAACGCCCACCTCAAAACGATTTTATTTTTCACAAAAGCCTGGGAGATAATTTACAGGTCATCATGCAACAATGTGATGTGCATGGGTGACAGTGCGAGAATATGAAATGAATGTAAACGGGACATAAATATGCCCCATAAATCCATGGCCAGCAAGCGATATACATTCCCATGAGCTCCTGCGGATGCAGGGGCTCATGAGAATGTATGACTTTTGCATTTGGAACAGGCTGGCTGAAGGCCTGTTCTGTCTGAACCAAACAGCTGAAATTCAGCTTTTCGGGATTTTGAAAAGCTGAATCAGCTTCTAGGAGTGAAGACGGTCACCCATTGATGTGATTGTGCCTGTTCGTGTGTGTTACACGGACATAAAATTTGATTCCATTATAAGAATCTAAGCACTAGGTAATATTTTGCTTTGTCGTTTACTTCTCATCTTTTTTTTTTTTGTATCACAAAAGATAATTACCGTCTGCAAACTTGATGAGTTCAGTGATAATATTTTCTCCCCAGACCAACTGCTGTCTATGCACATGCAATGCACCCTGCCCAATGCATACCTCATGCAGGTGCCTGACAGCAAACACCGATACACCAACTACAAGCTAAAGGGTGCACGAGCAAACGAGAGGCAAGTTTCAAAATAATTAGATACAGGGCCGCAGCAGATGGTTCCGGCCTTCGCCATACCAATAATGTATACATTATTTTGACAAGACCATATAATTATGTCTGTTTATGCCCTCGACCCAAATTAATTTAAATGTTACTAATTTTTCCATTTTTGGGGGGTTGTGCGAATTCTTCCCCCCCCCCCCCCCCCCCACCTGCCCGATTGACTTTAGGAAGCAGATGAAAGCAAGCTGGCATCATGCAGGCATGCACCCCTTCGGCTGGAGCATTAGGTTTCTTTCACCTCGTGCTATGGTTATGAGATATGAAATAAATGTTAGGAAACAGATATATATATATATTATGTAATTGGTATTCTAACCACAATATATTTCATTCATAGTTTATCTATGTTTGCACTGACAGCAAACCATGTGGGATTTATTTCTGATTACTCCATATAGCAATGTTCTCTATCAGAAAACTGAAATGACTCAACCCGCAAAAATAAATATCAAGGAAATATATCAGTTCACAACAGCAAGAGGTATATCTCACTTGATCTTCATTTTGTGACAAAAACATTGTTTTCAAATACACTTCAACGTATGGTTTATTTGTTTATATCTGTACTGAGTGAAACTGTTAAAAATGCCTTTCATTGTGAGGCTTCTCTTATGAGTTTACCAAAATCGTCAAGTACATCAATAAGTGTCTCTTGGCTTGACTTCACAAACGAAGATTCTATAGGGCTTGCCCACGTCGTCTGCAGGCATTTTCGTGGCTGCGGAGGCCAATCCGGGACAGGCAGGTTTACATCAATAAGTGTATACATAAATAAAACACAATTACCATGATTGTCATAATTCCTAAAAATACAGCTGATTTTTTTTATGAAATGAGTATGTCTATCCTCAACAAGACCAAGTAGTCTATGTACCCTACAGAACCACATAGTCCAGATCAAAATGGTGACTGCGAAGCGTGTGTAATGCAGAGACGAACTCAACGAAAAAAAGAAAGACGCTTAGAAAAGACAGCTACAACACAATTTTATTCATATTATCTAGTAATAAATTGTGTTGTAACTGTCATTTCTAAGCGACGTTCTTTCCTCATAGGGTTCTTCTCTACAGAACAACATACATGTGCACTTTTACTTCCTGCACCATATATAACTGTAATAATACATGAGGCAAAAACACAAACAGAACAGAGACAACCATTTTAATTATAAGGAAACAATTTCAGTGATGTCATTGAATTATATGCATGGTATATTTTGCTTATGATGCTGTCATTCAAACTTGGTCACTGTGTTTTGGTAAGTGAGGGAGAGGGGGGGGGGGGGGGGGCTGGAGGGGGCGGGTACACATGCAGGCATATATATATATATATATATATATATATATATATATATATATATATATATATATATATATATATATATATATATATATATATATATATATATATATATATATACCGCAACGATTTCCTAATGTAATGTTACATATGGCAATATAGTTCTATCATCATATGCTAAATTTTGCTATCCACCAAAATGCTAATATTGCCATGATTCCACAGCAGACAGACAGCCTTCATGGACAGGTCCAACCAGTGAAGAGACAACAGACTGGCCAGTGTCAAACATGTCACCAAACTGCAGGGGCGTTAGCAGCAATGTCACACAGAAACTTTGGAACAGCAAACAGCCTGATGCAGTGCAGTGTGCCCCAACTTGCTCTCAGCAGGCAGCTGCAAGACAAGAACAAAGGTCAGTTAGTACATGTGAAGATGTACTGCAAACACTGTTCTAGATGAGTTTACTTGGCTACCGGGTATCAGCCAGTATAATCTACTCAACATGAAACCAACCGTAATGAATCAATCACAGCCAGTGTAATCAATAAACTCCATACAAGACAGATTTGCAAAATAACTTTTACAAACAATTTCTTTGTCTCGGTGATGGTCAAACGATTTATACAGTTTTGTTCTAATAATAAAAGACATTGTAGCTTTGCAATGCTGCTTGGTAACATGATATTATATGAATATGTTTTCAGGCCAACATAACCAACTTTTCCCTGGGGGTGACTAAAGATGCACTCAACCGATGAGCAGCCCCTGGTGACCATATCGAATGTGGGAGTAGAGGCGACACCTTATCAGCGCGTGACCAGTGAAGACAATCCGGCCTACTGTTTGTGTGGGAATCATCTAATAATAATGGACAACAAGAACTACTGAATTTGATCCAGCTGATCGAGTTAACAGAAGAACCAACTTTTCTAGATATTTGTAAGAAGCAGACCGAAGTCAAATTTTGCAGCGTCAAAAATTATAGCATCACATTTGCAAATAAAATTCCCACATTATAATAGCAATCAAACATCACCAACACTCTACATACAGATTTTTTTCAGTTGTGGCATGAGAGCCATATGGGGCTTGGCAACAGCAAACAGTGTTGCTCTTGTCAGGTGGCCATAATCAGATGGCAGTTTCTAAGCCCCAATCTAAACTACCTGAGGGCACTATCTGGTTGTGTATGTGTGTGAAACCAACCTCCAAGTCTTTACTTCTGCTGAAAAACCACATCCACTCGTCGCTCAATCTTGTCATCTGTACTGCGTAGGTAATGTAACAAACTGGAGAGCTTCTCATCAGTGGGGATACAAGGCCACGGAGCACATTCCTTGATGAGAAGAAACAGAATGAAGAGAACATTTTCATTAACTTTTAAAATTTACTTTCTGTCATGGAGATTGTTTACATCTGTTTGTACAAGTAGTTGGGACATGAATAAATGGACACATGCATGTAATATATACTCCATATTGTGCACTTTGTACTCTCTATACAAGAAAGTATTAAAGTTGAATGTAAAAGCAAAATGTTGGACATTTTTTGTTTTCAATACATTTGGACATTCTTCTTCATAAATTGCATACATGTCTGCTTTCATTTTTCATCCTTGTTATAACTACATACTGTAAACAGTGCACATGAACAGGGATTCTGCACCTGACTTGCCATAAGAAAGAATTAGTTTTCATGGTCAGTGTCACAATCCTAAATAGTATATTTCTACAAATACATGTACTGTAATGATACTGAAAATGACATGTACAATACTGCACTTGTACCAGAAATTGCACAAGTGTGTAACATACATGTACTATGCATATTTCTGCTGTGCTACCTGGTATGCCACAGAGTGCCTGTTGCTAATCTTGGTATACTGCTTGCATACTTGGTGGTTGAAGTCAAGGATGGTAAGCCTGTTGCGCATTGTGTAGCCTTTGTAGCCAATGAAAGTTTTTGGGGGGGCCATTTCATTTTCAGCCACATAGATACATCCCCTTGACTAACACTCAAAACACTCAATGATGAGACTGAAACATATCTAAACTCAAAATAAGTGCATAAATAAGACATGATACCTTGATCATGCCTGGCAAGGACACTCGTAATGTGTGGTGATGGTTGATAACAGGCTTTATCCCTTGTTTCAAGTGGTGTTTAGCCTTTGGCAGCAGCAAAGAAACTGAAAACAGATGGCCAATATAATAGATA
The DNA here is from genome assembly GCA_036245525.1 of Semisulcospira habei. NCBI lineage: Eukaryota > Metazoa > Mollusca > Gastropoda > Semisulcospiridae > Semisulcospira > Semisulcospira habei. The sequence continues at coordinate 163,785,862 of BTPG01000001.1, read as the reverse complement.
AAGCAAAACCTGAAAGTAAAAAAAGCACAAAAGTGAAAATGTACCAGCAGCAGTTTATACTGAGTAGGTTATTTCGATGACAGGACAGTTTCGTGTGTTTTTGTTCTGCATACACTCAAGGATATAATCTTCCATGTAAACACACAGCTCAACTCAAACCTTTTATGCAATTCGCTTGCCTTTGTGCCACACATCAAAGTAATGATCCAGATGTTTCAGTGGCTGCGATCAAGTCAGTAATAATATACAAATCTATTTCATACTGGAAAAAAGATACATGCATTACAGAGTGGCAAACTGACCGGTAGCTAGCACTAGCTGTTATGAAGACTTGGGAGAAAAACCACCATGGCACCATGATAATAATGTTTACTGTCAACTTGTAAATATACTTACAGTGTGGAGGTAGCAGTCATATGTAAATCATAACTTAGTGTTGTGACAGCAATATTTCCAGGACACTATAAGCTACTTTATGTGTGATGTGATAACACTTTTACAAACAAAAATGATTTTGTGCAAGCGCACGGCCTGTACCATACTTCAAAATCAAATGCCACCAAACTGATAATTACCTGAAAGTAGCAGGAGATTACAGTAGAACTCTGTCGGTGACAACTTATCGGACAGGTCTTGCTGTCTTCAGAAACTCGATGCCATGCTGTGCATTCACCAGTTTCAAGTCACCTGACCTTGTGACAGCCCTGCTGTCTAGAAACAAACCATAAACACAGTCATGGATGGACAAAACCTGTTGAAAAAGAAATAAATACAGAAAATTAGTGTGCACATACGCTTGTACGTGTGGCTTTCTAAAAATGGCTTAGTCACAAAATAGCAGCACATTTGAGTGTTATGATATGGAGCAATATATACATACATGTATTTACATGATTCACAGAAAAACTAGCAATAAAATATTTTGGTATCCAAGAATGATATTATAAGTTTTTGTCACTCATATTTCTCCTGTTCATAAGCTTGTGGTTTCAGGAAAATATGAGAAATACATTGTATCAGTGGCAAGCCAACTTACAATAGACCACTTATATACCTGATTGTGAGTTTCATAATGAATTATGCACATACATGTATTGCTCTATTTCATCACACTGAAATGTGCTGTTATTTTGTGAACAAATATATTTTAGGTTGATTATAGTGGTATAATTATTTTATCCTTACCTAGACCTGTTAATTATATTCTCATCCAGACAATTGCTGATGTTGTTTTCATACAGCGAGCAGCTGTACATTTGTTTTCATTCAGACAGCTGAACATTTTGTCTGTGTTCAGACAACTGCAGGTATATTTTGTTTTTTATTCAGACAGCTGTATATTTAATTCTATTCAGACAGCTGTATATTTTGTTCTAAATATAAGCCACCTGTACATTTTGTCCCAAGCATACACACACACACACACACACACACACACACACACACACACACACACACACACATTTTAGGTTCACAACTTACCTTGCCACTGCGATTATCTGTTATGTATTGTGATGAGATTGGGCGTTGTTCCATTACTGATGCACCTTCACTTTGTACTAGCTTCACAAATGTATCCACAGAAATAACACATTAGCTGCTTGCTGCTCTGTGAGCTCATTTGGTGTGGCACTGAAAAAGAATCAAATGACTGGTATTTGTATAGTTATGTCATGCACACACGGGTCTTGTACTAGAAAATGGCGTGGCGTTCTGAAGATATTTACACAAAAACTTGACAACCACCACGAACCCCCAAAACAAATCGCAACTAAAAGTGGAAACTTCTAAATGTACATCAGACCAGAGCTCAGAATATATCGCATATTTCATTATGTATATAACACAAATATGTGTAATAGAAAATTGCCAAGAAACTATTACACTTATTTATAAAGGAGAGAAATTTAAAAACAAAGTTTCAGGCTGTTACTATAGTGACGTATATATAGTAACTACAGAAGAGACGAACAGTGAGGCTAAGATTTCCAATCTATTCTTCGTCTTGTTCATCGATGTATTCTGCCTACTTCTCACCACTGTCGTCTGCTGTTATTTCCTCAATCATCATTTCCCCCGAAATTAGTGTCCTGTACACCAGAACACACATAACATTACGATCGCTAGGGCTTCTTGTTGTTGACAAGGAAGTGGTCATTAGAGTGGTGTCCCCTGATAATACATATTTACGAGTACCTTCCCTTTGTAAACACGACGTCAGCTACACGCGCATAGGTGTTTGTTGTTGTTGGAAATATACTTACCAACAAAAGTAATATTTGTACCACAAAAAGTGAAAAGACCACACCATATCATGTTGGACTTACCGCCACCATTCGCTGGACCTTTTTTGGACGCTCTGGACGTCGCGGCTCGGTGCAGGCTTCACCAGTACGGCAAAATGAAAGTTGGATATTTTTCAGTCGTAGTTGCACGGGAATTGGATGTTACCGCGCACGGACAGATGCAACTGGAAGTGACCTTAGGCAGCTGGATGGTGTATACCTGTTTTCGTGAACTGTGACAGCCGTCAAGGACGTCTGACACTCTACAGCAGCTATAGTAACGTGCGTGCTCGGGGATCCTATCACACGGGGCCCTATCAGGGTTGCACTTTCTGTGTCAGGTAGGGACTTTGAAATTTTTTTTTCGATGTCCTCTACTGACTAATTGCTGAACCCGGACCTTTAAGTCAAGGTATGAACATGCTGTGCAAAACACTGGCTGTGGTGCTGGCAGCAGCTAGGATGCAATATGTATGATGCCGTTGTTTGTGCTTGCCACAGTTGATTGCACTTACCCTATTTAACTCATTCTGCCCGCGACAGACCACAGCAAGATTTGGCTCGACCACGATAGTTCAAGGCTGGTATCAGAATAGGTTGGCGCCTATAGCCGCCAAGCTATTCTGCCAGCGCCCATGAACTATCATGGTCGATCTGTCTCCTGAATTGTAATGCAATCCTCAGAGGATAACTCCAAAATGTGGGTATTTCGTACCTCGGGCACAATGAGTTAGCCGTATATTTGTCTGTATTTCACGAACTTGGCAAACTAAATCGTGAATGGCAAAATAAATCGTAAATCCGGGATGTTACCCCCCCCCCCCCCCCCATCACTCCCTATACAACCGCTCCCCAACCCCCCCCCCCCTCCCCCTGCTAATGAAGACCGAGCTGCTTCTCAAACTGAGGGCGTTATTTGCAAGGTAAATGTACTCCCGTAGTCCAAGTCTGCTGACTCACCGTGATATAATGTCCTGTACTTGCTGAGGTTTGAACTGAAATGAGCAGGTGAATTTTGGGACACTGTTATTACCATGTGGCACTGAAACACAAAATCGTGATGGGAGAATGCAATTAAAAAAAAAAAAAAAAAATTCCACGTCAAGAAAAGATCAGTCGCAAATTGTGCGCGTGTTCGTATTTTTATTTTGAGAAAAAAGGGGCTTAACCCTGTTATGGCCAACACCCTACAGCAGGAAATTGATTGACCATGATAATTCAAGGGTAGTGCCAGATTAGCTTGGCGCCTTCAGGCACTACCCTTGAATTATCATGGTCAATCCACCTCCTGCAAGTGGTACATAGTCGTTAAGTAACACTCCCTAAAACAGGAGATTGATTGACCATGATAATTCAAGGGTAGTGCCAGATTAGCTTGGCGCCTGAAGGCGCCAAGCTAATCTGGCACTACCCTTGAATTATCATGGTCAATCCACCTCCTGCAAGTGGTACTCAGTCGTTACGTAACACTTCCGAAATTCCCGCAGCATCAATAAACTGTGTTGTAATTGTTTTTTATAAGCGCGGTTTTTTTTTTAGTCCTTTCTTTTTTCTCAACAAAAGATTTGATTTGCCCATATTCTTGTTATAAATTGTCCATTTAGACAGCATCAAGCAAACAAATTATGTATCAATGACGTACCAAATAACAAGCTAAAAAAAAAAAAATTGACCGCTAAACTAAAAAAAAGAAAAAGAAAAAAGTGTGTTACTCTTGATCTTACAGCTCTAAGCGGTAAGGCCAAAATTCACAGACCAGCACACAAACGACACCAGGAAAAAAAATCATACCCAGACTGGTAGGCTTTACCAGTTCCGTCAGCACATCGTAAAAGGGTAGCGGCTTAAAGCGCACATTCGGATTGACGGGGAGAGAAGCGGCTGCTGCAGGCTTAACTTTTGGCATTTTTCTTTTCTTCTCAGTAGTTACTGAAATCCAAGGCAGCAGGGCTAATGCCACTCAGACAACGCAACGAATGCCTTACTTTGGCATAGATGGCCACCATGTCCTGTACCTTGTAAATAAATGCAACACCAACACTGTGTTCACGACCGTGACCGATGGAACTGTGTGAGCATTCCAGTGCGTTAAGGTCTCTCGGGCCGAAGACAGCCGCCGCACGACAG